>CAJVPT010006418.1:0-11060 GCA_910592055.1 Acaulospora colombiana
AATAATAGTTACATGTGATAAGCTAGGATTATAAAATATTCTAGAGTACTTTATGCTAAGTTTGCTAATAGCAAAATTGACTATTAATGTTCTAAAAGTGTTTTGGAAAATCTTTACTTTCAGGTGACCAAAAGGATCGTGATATGTTGATCTGAGGTACTGGGATCATCATGAGTACTAGGGAGATCATATGGCGAAATTTTATAGTTCAACAATACATAACTAATTCAAGATTTTAGTGATATTAATTAGTTCTTTCTATTAATAGAATTGACAACATTCCTACTACTCTTCTATATTATCATATGTCCCTTGCGCAAAAATAACTCTTATTCCACTCACCTCTAATTTTAAATTCTCTCTTAATATTCATATTAAATAATCTATAATCTATAAATATATATAGTAATTAGTGTCAGTATAGTAATAGAGATAAAGTGATATAAAAAAAAAACTCTTTTCGCTGATCCTCAAAATTTTAGAAAATTTTCTTTTATAGCAATTTTCTAAAAACAAAACCTTCTCACAAGAAACAACTCCAAGGAAAGATAACAATAGCAACAACACCCCTTCCTATAATATACATTTGACTCCTGACAACAAGGAAGGGACAACACTAGTCAATAATAATATTCTTATATTCTTGTTTTGCTTAAGGAAGAAGAAAAAGCAAGGATAAACTGATTCACAGTAGGCTTCTTAAGATCTAACATCAACTTCACAGAGCTCTTAGCCAGGCCAGTACAGGTTAATACCTTTCTAGGTACTAAAAGAGGTTTCAGAAACAATAATTCAAACTGATAAATCAGTTCAAAGTCAGAGCTCCAAAAACCTAGAAGAATATCCAGATTTTTTGGATCAAACAATAAAGATAAATAGTAATCAATCACAACAACTAATTTATCAAACTCACATCATGCAAACACAAATATGTAAAAATGAATATAATCTAGTTATAACAAAACAACAAATTCAAGACATGTCAAACATCACAAAGAAGTAATATGTATCAATTGGACCATATTAAAAGCAATAAACAAGTAATATACATATAGATAAACAGGATCAGTACTAAGATTGAAACATGTGAAGAAACAATATATTGATACAGATTATCCAATTATATAACCCAATATAGTTCTTATTTACAGATTAGTATAAAGAAAAACAACAAAATATTTAAACAACCTAATACATATAATAGTTTATTAGTCTCACGTGACAATATAATTCAAAAAGAGCAAAGTAATATTAGAATTTTGGAAAGATGTGAGCAAGAAATCTTTAAAGTATTAGGAAATGTCGCTACTAGCTATGATCCCCAACAAGAACTATAGGAAACAAAAATGCTACAACACAAGCTAGGATACATGACAGGAGATCAACTACATATCCCAATAGGAGCAATTCATATAACCTCAATATTAGACAATATCTTAGCCACTCTATTAAATATAGATCCTAAAATCTTGGCAAAAGAACAGATGTTAAGAAAATATATTCTCACTCTGTGGGAAAAGAGACAAGTCAAGAAACAAGATCTCGAAGTTCCTATGCTTGAAGAAAAGATATATAACATCTTAACAAACAAGACAGGAAATTATATCGCAAGTTATGATGTAAAAGAATCCAAGGGAACAGATAATATTTTGATAGATATTCAACCAACTTATATGGCAACTGAGAAAAGTCAACCAATTAAAGAAGTTGAAATAAAAGACCAGATAAATCAGAATTGATAGAAGCAGAAGCAATTAAGAGTTCAAGGAACCTGTATTACAGAGAATGTTTCTTACAATATATGCAATAGAATACAAGGTTCTACAGTCAATCCTTATTTCATCAAACAAACAGATACAATAAATTGGGAGTGCTTCAAGCTATACTACCTGGAGACAACAAAAAAGAAAAAATCAAATATCTCAAAGAAACTTTAAGTATTTCCAAGAGACAAAATCTCTTCAAAACTGAGTTTATCAATGGCAATTACTAAATCACTTTTGGTATTGATGAAGAGGAGGATGCAGCATGATATTTAGAATCAATTAATAAAAAAGAAGAGAAAAACTTCTCTATTAAGAGAATGGATCAAGATAGGAGTATATGTCTAGCCTTTCAAAAATATACTCTAAACAAAAGATTCTTCAAGCCAGAAAGCTTTTCTTCAGCAAAAAACAGACAAAGTATATTATATTGGTGGATACAGAACACAAATGTAATAAACAATCAATCAGGAAGGCAATGGAAGAATATGGAGAAATATTCAATATTCATAAATATCATATGGCTTTTCATAAAAAAAAATTCAGAATCCATCTCTTCATACATTATGAGCATGCCAAATTGGAACAACATTGGATACTCAAGATTAAAGCCAATCCAGTAAAATCAGTAATAGCTCCAAAAGAGTTAGATGATCAAGAAGTAACCCAAATACTCAAAAAAAGAAAGTGTCACTCCTTAAAACTGTATAGGATAAAGGGAAGATCTATAGAACTGATATCTGAATAACTCAGTTAGACAAAAGTGAAAGCTTTTTATATACCAAGAAATAAGATTACTCTAATATCAGAAAATTATGCAATAATTTACTTTGAAAATGAAAAAGACTTGAAAGAGATACTTTAGCAACAAATCATTATTGAGAACCAAAGACTAGTATGGAGTGCAAAAAATCACTATTAGCAACAATATAGAATGTCTATTGACTCAAACAACTCATATAAATTAGATATCCTGGATAATCCTACTGAAAAAGAAAAAAATCAGAGATACAAGATTCATAGAAAGGAAACAGATGACCATACTGAGATGAAATGTCAGAGTACAGCAACAATAGATACTAAAAAGAGTAGCAATCACCACATAAGAACTAATAGATATACATCAAGACCAGATCCACCAGTCACTAGTAGCAATAGTGAACCTTTAAGGAGAAGAATAAGTCATGTACCATATAAAGAGATGCAAAGTCAAGGAGAAAAAGAAAACAGTGACACCAATACTAGCCAACAAGAGAGACAAACAACAAGATGTAAAACCAGAAGCTTCTGATCGAATCCAAGCCAGGAATCTGAAGTATCTCAATTATGCAAATTAATTGAAAAACTTGGCAAAAGGATCGACAAACTGGAAAAAGACCCACTTAGATAGAGGGTCAACCGTTTCTAAAAAAAAGCACCATTCAATCATAGAAGGATAGGGAATACCTACCCACTATTCCGAACATCTAAAAAACTAATAAGGGCAAAATATGATAGGAGAACCAAATTAGTATGAAGGATCAGCAGTATAACCAAAACCTTGAGACTTTCTTCTAAATAAAAAAAACTGTATTTATAAATAGAAAAATATCACTAGAAAATGAAAATCAAGAAGACATAGATATCAAAAAGAAAATAATAAAAATTGAAATATACAGTGTCAGAAGTATTATCAATAAAACAAACTAACATAACCTTATATAAGAAATACTAAAACAAGGTATTGGAATTATGGGTCTATGTGAAACAAATCTAACCAAAGCAAAGGCAAAATGGGCCTTCCAAAATCAAGAGATGTATAAGTACTTTTACAGTACTAACAAAAACACCCCCTATAGTGCAGGGTTAGCTTATTGGTAAGAAAAGATTTGAAAAAGAAAATAGCATCAGTAGAAGAGATGGAAGGACACATGATAATAGTTAATATGCTCATAAGAAGAAACAAGATATGCATTATCCAGATTTATCCCCTCTGACAAACAACAAAGTAATAAAGTACAAGAGAAAGTACAAAACTTCATCAAAGAAAAGTATAGACAGAATTTTCATATAATAATTATGGAAGACTTCAATACTGTATATAACCTTGCAAAAGATAGAGCATTAACTTTCAGAGCAACATTCAAACCATCTTAGCATTCAGAAATCCAATTATTTAACTTTCTAGCTAAATGAGATTTCATAGATACGCAAGCAATATGGGAAGGAAGAACAAAACTTCAACAAGATGGGATATTACTAGTAATAGCTGAATAGATTTTATATGGATATCACAGAGTCTCACAAAATTTCCATTATTACATTTTGACAATCAAAGTATAGAGGAAATAATAGGTAGTGATCACACAATACTCATGATAACATTATATGATAACAATCTGTTCTCAAGAGATGGTATCAACCGATCCACTATAAAAAATGAAAGGAAAATCAATATTAAAGGATCAATAGTAGAACAATGGCAAGCATTTAGAAAAAGTATAAACTATAAGTTTTGAATAATGCTGAAGCCTTTATTAAAAGAAGAGCCAGAAGAGAGTAAAAGAGAAACTTATGTGAACACAATATAGAGAGTCTTTGAAGAACAAATATATAAAGCAGTACACAACAAGCTATCCAGTAAGAAGATATTCACTACCCAAGAAAAACATTATAAGCATGGTTCAGAATATATTAAATATAGATGAGCTCTACAACTTAAAATACTTCTCAAGAAAGCACAAACCTTACAAAAATTAAACAAGTTACAGGCTCTTAATGTAGTGATTAAGAAACACAATATAGTACATACTCCCAATCATCAAATTGAAAACCATTGTATTTAATATAATATTTCAAATATATCATGGATACTTTTGAAAAAGAAATAAGTGATACAATAGAAGGTCTAAAGCTAACCTGCCAGAATATAGAGGCAAGACAGACAAAAGATGTTCTTAAAAAGATTCTAGAACAAAGGTGTAATGATTTGCAAAATAATCAAAGAAGAATGGTAAACTCTTTGATAGATAGGAAATAAATTAAAATAGTTTTGGATAGAGTCAAAGTCAAAAATGGGAAAAATAGCTATATAACAACTAGAAAGGATGATATAGTAAAAGAGATAAGACAATATCATTGAGAAATATTCAGAACATGAGATGCTGATTTCAACAGCCTAACAAAAGACTAGAAAGAAGAATATAGTCCCAGAAGCTATATTAAAGAAAAATGGTATAAGGATCTCTTAAAACCAATTTTTCAAGAAGAATTAGATGAAACACTTCGAGCACTCCCAAATAATAAACCCCAGGAAAATCATAAATTAGTTATGAAATGTTAAAAAGATTAGATTCAGAAGAAAAACTTTACCTAAAAAGATACTAAACTGCTTTTAAAATGGGAGGTTATGCTATATGGATAGAAGCAAAGTCATATTTATCTGATAGTAAAACCAAAGATATGAAAGTGTGAGCTCACCAACACAAGACCAATAGTACTGTTTGAAGCTATACAAAAGTGTTTCACTAAGATTCTCACAAATAGACTGGGAAATATCTATAAGAGCAATAATATCCTGAGAGGGCCTAACATACAGAATTACCAAGAGAAAGTACAGCTGAACCAATACAAATTCTTAACAATATCTATGAGGAAACAAGAGAAAACAAAAAGAAGTTATGGATTCTTTTCCAAGATATAGCAAAAGCATATAATATGATCAGTTTAAATATACTAGTTAAGGATATAAAAAGAATCAAAATTCCAGAAGGTTTCATTTGAATCATAATGAATTTATTTTACAATAGAGAGTTTAGAATAATATATGAGAAAGATCTAATAGAAACTATTATTGTAGGAGATAAAATAGATTAAGGAAAAACTATTTTACCTTTAATGTGAAGAATATTTTATTCTCTATTATGTAGGATCTAAAATGATAAAGCAAAAGGATATTGAATGTCAGTTATATGGAATCCAGATTTGAAAGGGGATAGTAATAGAAAGTTAGAGTCATAACATGTAGCAATAGCTTTTATAGATGATACCATATAGATAGCTCGATTAAAGGAAGATATGAAAAAAATACTAGAAGAAGCAAGAATATTTTATAAAGTAAACAACTCACAGATTAATAGTAATAAATCAGTTCTAATTACTATTAACAACCCAAACCAGTATCCAGAAGAAGTCCAAGCAGGAGTCAATAAAAAAGTGATAAGAGAATTAGATAGAACTGAATAAGCAAGATTTCTAGGGATTTGGATAGGCAATCAAAAAACAGCTATTGAGCTCAAAGAATGGATGCTTAAGGAAATTAAAGTAATTACCAGAGCTCTGAAGAATAAAAAGTTAACAGACAAACAAGCTCTTTACATTTTAAATAGAGTGTTAATATCAAGAATCGAATTCAGAATGCAATACAGTATACTATCTTGGAAGATGTATAACACCTTAACAATAGCATACAGAAAACTGTTCAAAAATAAGGCCATATTATACTAAATAATACACAATAGTGTAATACATTATCCCAAGATTCATAACTTAAAGAGTGTTTGAATATTATAGAAAGAAAGCCAGATAACAGGATTGTGTAATAGATTAAATGATCCAGGACCAGCTGAAACCATAATGATTATTAGACTCAAGCAAGTATAAGTTAGATACTAAGAACCTGTCAATATGCTCACATGTAACTCACTAAACAACATCCCAGGAAAAGGCAACTTCTTCCTGCAAGTACTAAAGTTGACCAAGGATATAGGCATAACCTTTCAAAGCTGGAAATGGAATGACATTTTCGAATGGAATTCAGGAAATAGTTTAATTAAAGAATACCTATCAATAAAAGAGTACAAGAAAGCAATTCTATTACTCAGAAACAATAAACTAATATATATAGGCCAGCTAATTATCCACGAAACAAAAGAACTATAAAGCTGGTAAATGCTCCAATTGCTACAGAACATAAGCAAAGAACCTATTCCAGGATGGTACTTATCTATAACCAAGATAATACAAGAAAATAGATTAAAACAGCTTATAGAATCATGAAAAAAAGAATGGATAAAATAAAGTTCAGAATATCTTATTCTCAATATCAACTTTGATAAGTGACAGAAACTCTAGATGGTTATAAGAAGCAAATTTCAATAGTAACAAATAATTTGGGGAAAATTGATTTTGATAATATTTTAAGACAGCTAAAGATAGAGTACTTTGAATATATTAGCCCTATTAAAATCAAGAATCAAAGTTAATTGGGAGTCATGGTTGCACAGAAGGTATAAATATAGAAGACTGATGTATACTTGAAACAATTATAGAAAAAATATATATGATCCCCTATCTCAATACAAGAAAATCCACTAAAAAATCCCAATTACTGAAAATTCCAAGTTCCAAATAAGTATTGAAAGGTACAATAGGTAGAATAATATATCGTAATAAAGTAACTACCCAGAATGAAAGAGTATTACAAGTAGAAATAGAAGATTGAGAAACCAATATCATAAAGATCATATTGAAGAAGATACCTATCAATCACATTTAATAGAAATACTTAACTGTAATAAGCAAAGAAAAGGATCAATGACATTTTATTCCGACAGGTTCCTCATAAACTATAGAAGTATAAATATGAAAATGGGTGCAGTATGGATACAGATAGAAGAAGCAGGAAGAGAAAGCAAGTTTCAAACTGAAGTAGAGAATTGGTCTTCATCTACTAGAGCAGAACTAGTAGTAATAGTTACTATACTACTAGTAGTCCCAGTAAATAGCAAGATCAAAATTTTTACAGATAATCAAGCCTACATCTTGAAGTGGAAAACTATAAAAAAGGAGGATCCAAAATAACCCACAAAAGATGGTTAAAAGAACAAAACTGATCCCTGTGGGCACATATGCTAGATCTTGTAAAGAAAAAGAAGTTGGATCTCAAGTTTACCAAGGTTAAAGCACACTTCAATATCCGGTATAATGAAGAGGTAGATGCTTTGGCCAAAGAAGTACTAAGATTGCCAGTGATAAAATGGAAAAAATTGGTTTTACACAAGATAATCACAGAAATTAAATGGCAAAATATAGTGCTAGATACCCCTATAAAACAAGCTATTAAAAAAATTAATACTAAAGTAACAGCCTATCAATGGACAACTCAAGGTAGAATCAAAAGGAAATGGGACCAGCAAATCCAAAACCATCACAGATATACGTGGAACCTTGTATGGAAATATTTTAATAAGGGACATACATGGAACATCTCATTTAAAAGCTCACAAAACAAAAGCTTTCTCATTAAATTGATCAATAATAAGCTACCAACACTTACGAAACTAACTATAAAAAGACCAGATCTTTACAAACAAGTGAAATACATTATATGTGGCCAGGAAAGGGAAACAATAGAACATTTGCTAGAATGCCCAACTTACAAGACTCAGTGGAATAAGACATGTCAAAAAGGAATAGAAAGAGTCTTAAAAGGATCCAGAAAGCTTTTAAAAGAAAAGAAAATAGAATCAGAAAAGAAAGAGTTAAGCTTGAAAATAAATAATAGGATAGAAATAGGAAAAATCGACAAATAGATAGCAAAACTAATAGAAAGAAGCTCAAAAACCAGTCAGGACATACTTAACTTCTATATAAGACTATTAGAGAAAGAACTAGTTATCAAAATAGCATATTTGATATAGCATGGCAAGATAATTGAAAAAGAAGCTAGAAAATAGATAATGAAGATGTAAGAAAAAGTATGTAATCATTTCTGAAAGAAAATATGGAATGCAAGATGTAAAAAGGTAATTGAATGGAAATAAAAGTTAGGAATCTGCAAATACGACAAAATAAAAAGATTATTACATCCACGTGATCAGGAAAAGAAGGGCAAAATCACTGAAAGTTGATCTAATGGGAAACTGATATATGAAGAAAAAAGAGTCGAAGACAAGAAGTTGGAAGAAATCCTATTAAATGGAGTGAAGTATTGTATGAAGTGGTTGGGGTTTTGATCTTTGTTAGAGCTCAAACAAGTTATCTGCAGTAGTGACCTGCAGACAATAATACTAGAAGTTTGAAGGGTTTTCACCTGAATCTCTAACGGAGCGATAAATTATTCTCAAAGTTGCACTTAGAGAGGTAATACAATCAAAATGAGTAAGTTAGTTAGAGATTTAGCTTTAGCGTTTCATTTAATATGTACAGCTTACAAATGTTTAATAAAGCACATATAACTAACCTGATAGAGGGTAAAAAAAAAAAAGAGATAAAATGATAAAAAAGTGATAGAATAGAGTATAAAGTAGAATATATAATAGAGTAGAGTATATGATAGATTATGTGATCAAGTATGGAGTGAAGTATATGATAAATTAGAATATATAATTGAGTAAAGTATATTATAGAGTACATATTAGAGTACAAATTAGAATATATAATAGAGTAAAGTATAGAATAGAGTAGAATATGGAGTAGAACAGAGCAGAGTATGGAGCAGAGTACAAAGTAGAGTAGAATATGAAGCAAAGTACATAGTAGAGTATATAATAGTGGTATAATTATGATAATAATAAAATGTGTGGTGTGGTTGTGATAATAACAAAGTGCATAGTATAATTGTAATAGTGATAAGGTGTATAATGTAGTGTTAAAGTATGTGATGTGATTGTAGTAGTAGTAAAGTATATAGCATTGCTAGAGAGTATATATATAATAGTAAAGAACATGCGTGGGGTGATGTAGAGTGATATAGTAATAACAGAGCATACATAGATAAAATGATATCATTAGATGTTAAAAAAAAAAAGAGTCTGATTTATGTATCCTTTTATACTTTTTTTGTACTTGATTATGTACTATAATGCCTAAAAATAAATACGTTGTATACAACTTTTTTTTTATATAAGTTATATAATAATTGTATGTGAAAATACCAGTAAAAACGTATAAATCATGAGTTTTGATTATTATGGAATACATGTAAATAGCTAGTGATCACAATGGATTGAATCAGATCAAATTTTAACTAGATTTGATTTGATCCAGTTTTTATAAATACAAATTAGATATGGATCTGATTTGTTTTAAACTGATCCGATCTGATTTAAAACAAAATTTAATTCAATTTGATTTGATCTGAATCTGAATCTAAATTTGAATTAGATTCTATGCAAAAACAATTAAAACCAATTTGATATATTTTGAATCTGTTTTAAAGTATATTTAACTATAACCACTTTGATTTAACTAAATTAAATTAAATATGTTTAAATTAACCTGGCTTTATTTTAATAAAAAAAATTTTAATTGGTATATTTTCTTTTGGAAATATTTTTTAATTTTAAATTTAAAAAATTTTCTTTTATTAAATTTAAATAAATTTATTTATATAACCCATAGTTGTTCACTTACTTCTATATTAATATACTCTTCTTTATAGTCAGTACTCTTTAAAATAACTTGATTTTCTATATCATTTTTTTTTTATTATTATTGATGTTTCCAGTACTTGCAAAGCATGTTGATCAGTCAATAATTGATTATATTAGTAATCCATATGATATGCTTTTTTTTTATCTTCTCTCCATTTTTTTATAGCTGATACTTTTTTTTGACCAAATTTTGGAACAACCCACAAGTTATACCTTCCATTGGTAATACCGTAGTACCATACAATTCATTCTCTAGTCAGCAATAAAGAGTATTTCCTAGTAAAAATTGTAACAATTTTAATTTGTTAATAACTTAAATTTTTAATAATTTGTAATGTTTAAAAAATACTTGTCATTACAACTTTAATTCTCTATTTAATCATATAAAAGTTGTCTTTATCAAAATCCTCTTCACTGTAAGCAAATTTTTTATTATTAATAGGTTATATTTCTCATAGGCAAATAGCTGCAATTGCATGGTCCAAAAAATGAAGATCAGTATGGGCAAATTTGTTATATCTCTAAGCTATATAGGCCTCACATAGACCTAAAGGATGGTTTAAATATATTTTTTTATTATTTAAAAAAACTGTAATTCCTTTATTGATGGTACCATATTTGTTGTCATTTAGCCAGAGTAAATCATATTCTTTTATTTTTTTTTATATACTTGAGATCACATTTTTAGAAAATATATATATGGCATAATTGAAAAGAAACTATTGACCACTATAACTTTCTCTTCTTGCAAATATTGTGTTTCAGAACTTCATAATTCAACAGGTATATTATGCATATGGATAAATATTCCACTTTCTCTTGTCAAAAGATACCTGCAAATATTAATATTAATAAAGTTTTAAAAATTAAAAACTTAAGTTTA
>CAJVPT010006419.1:0-11058 GCA_910592055.1 Acaulospora colombiana
ATCATTTTTTGCTTTTAGGAAGGAGAAAAAGCAAAAACAAGCTGATTCACAGTAGGCTTCTTGAGACCCAATCTCAAATCCACAAAGCTCTTAGCTAGACCAGTGCAGGTTAACACCTTTATAGGCACTAAGAGAAGTCTCAAAAACAATAGATTAAACTGATAAATCAGCTCAACCTTAAAGCTAACTGAAACCCAGGAGGACATTCAAGTCTTTTTGGTCAAACAGCTAAAGGATCACAACAACACAACAACTCTAGTTCAATTAATTCATGTCACACAAACACAAATACGTTAACTTTCCACCTAGTTGACATATATCAAAGCAAGCTAATCAACCTACAACAAAACAATAGGACGTGACAAATTAACAAATTAAAATATGTGTAATCAACCAGCACATGTTATATAAAGCAAGATCAATAGTTGATCATAGCCAGTTATGTGTTAATAAACAAATATCAGATGTGTAAACATATAGAAGCTATGTGTCATAGATTTACTAATATCAATATAGCAACTTATTGCCATATACATCAAATAGAAAAATAATAAACAACAGTATTTATCTAATCACATGTTTAAAAAGACACTTATATAATAACAACACGTGTTAAAAATTTTTTACATATATCATGTGACAACATGTCAACGAAAGAATAAACAATAATCAAAATCTTAGAAAGAAGAGAAAAGGAGCTATTGAAAGTATTAGGAAAGATAGCTTCTCATCAAGATCCTTAGCAAGTACATTGGAAAACAAGAATAATACAACATGAGTTGAAATTAACAGCAACCAATCAACCCCATATTCCTGCTGAGTCAATACATGTTTCTTTGATACTAAATAATATTATTGTCAATCTATTGAAAATAGATCCATTGATAATAACAAAAGAATGAATATTGCGACAATATAACCTCACTTTTTGGAAAAAAGAGCAAGGTAAAAAGGAAGATTTGGAAGCACCTATGTTAGAAGAAAAGGTGTATAACATATTGACAGGCAAACTAGTAATATAGGCATCAAGCTCTAATCAAGTTGAAATGTCTATAACAGAAAGCACCCTAATGGAAGTTCAACCAACTTCTATAAAACTTGAAGAAGTGCACTCCATTAAAGAAATTATAATGAAGAATAGAGAAGTAGTGGAACAAATAGAAATGGAAGTGTTAAAAGAAACCATACAGAGAAGCTGTATTACAGACAGCATGTCTTATATACAAGAAACAGAATTCAAGGGACAACAGTAAATCCATTCTTTATAAAATATCAAGGATCAATTAAGGTGGATACTCCAAGTCATGTTGTCAGGAGAAAACAGATAAGAGAGAATTATATATCTCAAAAGAGCTCAAATACCTAAGTGAATGAATCCCTTTAGAACAAAATTTATCAATGGCAACTATTGGATTACATTTGACTTTGATGAAGAAGAAGATGCAGCAAGATGTTTGGAGACTGTTAACAAAAAAGAAGCTGAGAACTTTATACTTAGAAAAATGGACAAAAATATGTGCACATGTTCAGCCTTCCAAAGATATGTTCAAAACAAAAAGTTCTTCCAGCCAAAAAGCTTTCTATCAGCTAAAAATAGATCAAAATCTATCACATTGATAGATACAGATCACAAACTTGACAAACGTGTAATTAGAAAACCATAAAAGAATTTGGAGAGATTATCAATATTCATGAATATACAGTAGAATATCTTTCCATCAAAAATGGTTCAAAGTTCACCTTTATGTGCACTGAGAATATATTAACTTGGACAAGGAATAGGTGATCAAGATAAAATCCAATCAAGTATAGCCTGTTATAGTCCACAAGAAACAAGATGATCAAGAAATCATTCAAATTCTAAAAGAAAGAAAGAGATACTCCTTATGACTTTATGGAGTTAATGGATTATCTACAAAATCTATAGAAAAAGTCTTAAACCATACGAAAGCTAAGACCTTTTATATACCAAAAAACAAGATCACTTTGGTATCAGAAAATTATGCAGTAGTGTACTTTGAGAATGAAAAAGATCTAAGAGAGACACTCCAGCATCAAATAAAAATCGAAAATCAAGGGCTAGAATAGAATGCAAAGAATCATTATTATCACAAGATATCAATCAATCTGACTAGGTCAGGTGATACACATATAATGATTAAAGAAGCAAGAGAACAAGATTGTAAAAGCCAGGATAGAGCAAGTGAAGATAGAGAAAGGGATGAAAATATCATGGCAATCGAAAAAAAAACTATACTGGCAATAAGACTCAGAAAAAACAATAGTCAGTCAGAAAATAGAAGAAGTACAATAAGGTCTATACCATCAGTAACTGGTAGCAATAGGGAGCCACTAGGAAGGTGAAAATATCAGTATCCATATATTATTCTAAAAAGACTCTGTTTTTGTTGCTATATCTCATTGAGCCATGTATTAACTACTTGAAGTAAGCTTCATGATCTTCGTCTTTGACCTCCACTTGATTAGTAATATATTGGATCAACTTCCTACTTGCTTCTTTCCAGATATCTAGTCTTTCGAAGCTTGTTTTTGAACACAAGTATAGATGATCAGTTGTTTCTTCATAAGTTCCACATCTAATACAAGTGGTTGATTTATAAACTTCTGGTTTTCACTTCTTAAGTATCTGTAATGTCAGAAGTTCATCATGAGTAAGATTCACCAAAAAGCTTTTGTCTTTGTTATCCTTAAAGGATGTATACAATGTATGATAAATATTAAACTGGCTTCAAAAAACTGTCCAGTTTATCTTGATTTTCTCTTTACTTCATCTATTCTGAATTCATTTTTGATTACTCTAGTCAAGGCTAATTTTTTTATGATTCCATCCTTTAATGAATTCCTAGATACCAATGTCAATAGTCAGCCTTTTTATGTGACTATAAAAAAGATTGCACTCATTTCTAGTGTGTACTGCCATTCCATTGGATTTTCTTTTCTAGCTAATTTTGCTAGTGTATTCACCATATTGTTGAAATAGTTTTCTTTATGTACACAAACCTTTTCTAGTGTTAAAATAAGGCTTTTTTTTTTAACTAGATTTTTTATTCTTGTTCAAAGTGGCCAGTTAACTATTTTGATTCATTTTCTAAATGACATAAGTGGTTGTAATTGTATGGTATTCCATATTCTAATAGCTACTTTGCAATCTATAAAGATAGTGACATTAGCATCTTGAGGTAAAGTGTAAAGTACTATCAATATTGCTAATATTTCTGCTTTTGCTACTGAAGGCCATAGCAGTCCTCCTGCTGAGAATTGATTGACAATAATATTGTCTTAAGTCTGAATCCAAGCAAAACCCATCTGATACTCTGTTTCATCTCGTTTTTTTTTAAAGGACCTATTGGTATAGAAAGTAAAGCTTTTATGTTCATTGTTTAAATTAAATTTAAAAGCATCAGTAAGTTCTCTAATATGTTCTTTTGAGTCAATGGCCTGCTTTATTAATGAAATATACCAGTTTTCTATTACTACTTCTTTATATGTTGCTGCTAATTTCCAAGTGTCAGGCCTATATTGTTTTAAGTTGTCAGGCATCTAAACTGTTGGGTTGCTTGAAAGCAATAGTGATTTTCTTATTTGTGTACTTTTAGACTTGTTAAGTTGAGGTAAAAGATATGTTTCCGAAGATGAAACTATTATCATCAGCTTAAATAAATCTGGATGACATAGGGTTGAATTTTCAGTACTATTATAATTGAACTGATATGGAGTAAATATTATATTTCCTTGAGCTTTCTTGACTTTCCCTATTATATTTTTCAATAGATTGATAGTAATACCCCAGTAAGTCTTCCTTTTGTCCAATGTATTTGTTAATTGTTCTGTTTGAATTTTATAATTATACCATTCTAAATTTCTGAGTAAGCTTCTGAGCAAATCCTATCTTTTTGTAACCTGAAAAACAACTTACTTATACCATCTGGGAATATGACCTTTTCTATTTCCAAAAAATATTTGGACTGCCCCTATTCTCTAATTGTTCCTATAGTTGAGTTAACTAATTGATTCAAGAACATTATATTGTATTTTTTCAGGGATACTATAGGCTTTTTATAATCGCACTCCTCAAGAATTGACTTAATAAAAAGTAATCTATCCTTGACTTGGAAAAGGTCTTTCCATCTTCAACTTTGATATGTGATTTGAAGTTTATTGACAAGAGCCAAGATGGTAGCAGCAAGGTTACCTTTTTTCAAAAAAGCTGCTTTTGTTGAATATTCCAAGATATTTCTAGGCTCCCAGTGTTTTAGTTGATTCTGTTTAAGACAGATAATTGTTGCTATTCCTGGATTTTTAAGGTTGTTGAGCTGACAGAAGAGAGAGGTTATATAACTTTCAAGTTGGATTTTCCATATACTCTTGAGGATATATATAAATACTATATATTCAAGTATCTTTTTCCGTCGATCATCAAAACCACAAATTTTCAGAAAGAAACTTAAATAAAATTTTGTTCAAAAGCAAGCAAAAAGAGCCTGGAGACAGTCTTTCCAAGGCTATGTACAATGAAAATGAATTCTCTATCTTAGATATTGTCTTAACAAACAATAAAAAACCAAAAATCTCTGTTATCTACAAACAAAACTAAACTTCTCTCATCTACACAACAAAACTAGCCTCTTACCTTCAAGTCCCTATCCTTCAATACTACCCTTTATCTTGATTAATTTCAACTATCAATCCCCAATTCAGATCTAAACTTAGATCTAAAAATTATTCATATCAAGTTTGAAATCAAAAAACAAACCCTACAAGTCTCTTCCCCTTCCCTCAATGTCTTAGTCGAAATTCTCACTCACAATGACCTCACTATTCTCAACAAATTCATGAAACACCAATCAACCTTCCATTTATCAGAGGATGATAGAACACTTGCAATCTGTCAGGTCATCAAAAACACAATGGATTATAAATTTCACTGTCCTTAGAATCAAATCTCAATCTTTACTGACATCAACTCCAATACTTTTTTCCTCAAAAAAAGAGAAATCCCCATACCCCTCCAAACACTCCTGTGCCACAAGACACTGATCAGCAGCCCACAAAGATTACAAATCAAGATTCCCCTATCTACCTGTAGCAAATTTAATCAATAAGGAAGGCAATCAACTTCTTACTGATAACAAATTAGGCAATTCTTTCAATGATAGCACACCTAAATGTGTCAATCAAAATCAATCTTCTTTAGATCAGGGCACAATCACAGATATGGAAATGACCTCAGTAACAGATAACTAACTTTCCTCTCATGGACTAACAAAACTGAAGATATATTGGATTTTGAAGACATTAAAAATGCAAGTCCACCAGACTACTAATTCTCTATCACCGGAATAGCTGCAATTATTAATGACATCACTCTCTCACCAAAATCCCTTATGGAGATATTCATAAAAATCAGAAATCTTTCTTGGATCCCATCTCCAAAGGCCTTAGCAGCAGTTCTTACAAAAATCTTATACAAAGACAGAGCATTCTTTAGATTCTTTGGCAAATATAAAGAGTTAAAAGGAACCCATTAGTGAGAATATGAAAAACTATTAAAAGATTTCTAGACTAACTATCACAACAAACACAATATTGGCTACATCAATAGAACTATCAAAAAAAAAATCAGCATTATCATTAACAAATCCATCTTTACTACATATCTCTGAATTACAGATCTTCATACTCTTCGACACTAGCAAGCAGCCCAAATTCTAGAGTATGGCTTTAATTACTTTATTGACTCATCTACAGAGAAGATAGACTACAAAAAACTCCTGACATACTCAGATCAACTTATTAAAAATGTTCTCCTGGAGCTTCCCAAACACTCTAATAAAATTTCCTTTAGAATCAAAATCAAATTGCCTCATACCCTCCCACTAGATACCTCTTTCATGACTGTCCCAATGGCTTGAACACTGAAATGCTTTTACAACTTGGACCTTTTATTCGAAAGCTTCTTCAAAAAATTACCAAATCTTCTATCTGATTCCCAGAACCTTCCCTCTGAATTCAAATTCATTTTTCCTATCACAGAATGGGCACAACTTCATATTCTTAAACAACTAGTCAATTAACTACAAGAAAAGTTCTATATCTTCAACAAACTTCCAGATGAATATTTCAACCTTCCCCCTCCAAAAAATAATCTTTCTGATACCTATCAACAACTTTCTCAAGATCTAGTCTCTCTATTCCCTATACTCAATGACATCAATTACATTAAACAAGTTTCAAAAACCTTTCGAGATAATAATTACACCTTCAAACTGTTTCCAAAAGATTACTTAATTCAAAAAATGGTCTTTCATCATTCACTAGCATAGCGAGTATACTGGCATACAATTACTTATTAAAGATCAATTTTTGGTCAAAACCCTAATCCAGCAATTATCTTCTCTCTACTTATTCAAATTACCCCTTGAACCCGATTGGATAAATCTATCTCTTAAATAAACTAATCGACCTCTTCTTCCCAAAGCTTTTGAAGTAATTGAAAAGAAACTAGATCTCTTAAAGAACAACCTTAATAGAAATAACCTTTCATTCAGTGATAATATCAAGAAAATCGAAAATAAATACCTGAGCCCAATTCCTAGAGAGTGAATCCAACTAGTCTTTCCAATCCTTTCAGACCTTTCAACCCCGAATGAAATCTTGAAGAAAGAGGGAGCAAACGTCACCCTGTCATTAAAAGAAGATGAATCCTTCACTGAGAAACTAAATATTCTGAAACAATACTTCTATTTCCAAAAACTCCTAGAGAACTTTGTGGAAGTACCAGAGCTACCTGATCCCGATGTGACTCTTCTCTCCCCTTTTTATTAATTATAAATTACATTTCTAATTCAAATTCTTTCTTTGTAACAATGGATCTCAAACAAACTTCCTTAAATCAAACAAACACTTCTTATCAAATCTTTCAACCAAAGAGCAGTAAAATCAAAAATCTACTTTCAACCTCAATCCTCAATGTCCAAAGTTTAAATGACTCAGGAAAATTACAATACCTATTAAACTCCCTAACTAACAAAAGGCAAATCAAAATCTGTATTGAGACCAAACACACCTCTTTAAAACCACTCCCTAAAAAAGCAAACAATAATATAATTATATCAAGTATGCCTAAAGAAACCTTTAGTAATAATACTTGTATAATTCTTTCTAAAACTTTTTCAAACCATATCGCTGAAACATTTTTACCCAACAAATTTTGGTGTACTATACATCTCAAGTTTAAATCTCAAATAGACATTATTATAATAGCTCTTTACTTTTTCCACTCCATCTCTCATAGAGACATCGTCTATTCATCTCTAAAACAACTGCTTCACTTCCACAAAAATCATGAATTTATCATAGTAAAAGACTTTAACACATATTCTTTAAAATTCCCATCAATTAATGCCCCAACAAATAATCACAAACGAAAAATCTATAGAATAATAAATAATATGATAGATTCTAACAAGACTACAGCCAAAAAATACCTTTATATACATTACACCAGCACAAGTACTTCCAGAATAGATCAAGTATGGCTCTTTTCCAAACTGGCAAGCAAGATCTTAAACTATCATGTATCTGAATCCAGCAATATCAAAACAGACCATAAAGATATCACAATAATTTTTCAGTGGTTTGAGTTCAAACCACAAAGAATTTCCTACTCAACAAAAATGTACCTATTTAATAAGGCAACAAAGAAACAATTAAACTTCTTCATCGAGGACATTAACTTAGCTTTGAAAACAGAACCATATACCAAATGGCACTAATTCAAACTTATAATAAAAAATGCTCTAAATTCTAATATTCCGACAAAAAAATAATAACATCCTACAAAACCAAAACAACTATTTCCTGATATTAACCAAGCTATAAAGCAATTGAAAAGTTCCATCAGTAAAAACAGAAGTAAGCCTTCTAACATCCTCCTCATTGGCAAAGCTAAGTCCTTCCACAAAAAAATATCTAGCCTCCCTTTAACAATTGGGACCATTAAAAAAACTCTCAAAGCATTATTATCAGAAAACCAAAAAAGAATGACTGACTATATGGCTGAACAAATTTCAATATAAGTTAAATAAAACTATTCAAACTTTTGGAAAAGACCTAAACAATATATTTCAATAGTGCTTAATAACCTTAAGCCATCTCTGGACCTATCCATTCTCCACAATAGTACCCAACTACAAGATGACCCAGACATACTTGATGATATTATAATTAGTCATTATCGCAAACTTCTCATACCTAAAGAGTTTTCTATTAATAAAGAATGGTTTCCTAACTATAGTCTCAGTGACCAAATACCTACCCATCTATACCATACCACACTTATTACAATCGATCAAGCTGATATAGAAGGGTCAATCTCATCCTTTCCTCTGAACAAAGCATTTGGCCTTACTAAAATTCCTTACGAAGCCTGAAAACATATTGGCGCACATGCTCAAAAGATATTCAGAAAGCTTCTAAATGAAATTCTCAAAACTGGTCACATCTCAATATCCAGGAAAAAATCAATCATTACTCTACTCCCTAAAAAACTAGTGTGGTCTCATAACCTTTCAGACATCAGACCAATTGCTTTAATGGAAACTAGTCACAAGATCTCACAAAGAACTTTAATACAAGATTATCCTCCATCATTGCTAACAATAACATTCTCTTGCAATCAAACTATATAGGCACAAAAGATCAAAGTACTATGGAGCCTATTTCTATCATTCGCTTCTTAATAAACATCTCTACCAATTTAATAGAAAAATTCTAGATAGCTTCATTTGATATCTCCAAAGTATATAATTCAATTAACCTTGACAGCCTCCTATTAGCCATAAATCAAATCAAAATCTTACAACTAATTTCATCAATTATATTGAACTTATTAATGCATAGATCTCTACAATTCATATTGCACTATAATCTTACCACTCCTCTGTTGATCTTCCAGGGTCTAGACCAAGGAGAAACTATAGCACCCCTTCTCTGAACTATTTTTTATGACCCGGTAATCTCAAAAATCGAGCAAAATTTACTAAAGAGCAATAACATTTGTGTCTATATTGATGATATAGTCATATTCACACACAAATTAACAATCTTACAAGATGTTACCAATACTTTCACATCCTTCCTAAAGATAAATCATATCACATGCAATAAAAACAAAACAGATCTTATAACTAGCCACTCTTTCAAAAGTGATGAATGCAAAAGAAGCTTATAGTGAAAGATATATCGATACCCCCAAAGCCTATAAACCAATTCATAAAGTATCTTAGAATATATCTATTAGGCAAATCATTATCATTTGCCACAAAAAAAATCTCAGAGAGAAAGTGAAAAATTACATCAAATATATAATAAAACAATGAAGCTGGAATGAATCCATAACAATCCAGGTATCCAAATAAATTATCCCAGCTCAACTAGAGTATGCCCTGCAGATAGCAATAATCAAGGCCAATGATATACAAAAACTTCAAGCTCTTTTCAACTATTCTATTAAGTGTAAACTAGGCATCGAAAGAACAATCTTTAACAAAGCACTATTCTTACAAGCTAGTCTCAATATTACATCTCTCAAAGCTTGAAAGAACTAAACTATCATAAAATTATTAACATCAACACTCAATAATAGTAAAATTCTCCCTTACATAAAAAAAGAGATCCTATTTATCCAAATGAGTACAGCAATCTGGACTTGCCCAATCTGTCAATTCAATTTATTTTCAAATATCAACTCCTAAATACTAGAAGCAGCTTTTACAGCCCTCTCATATAATATTAATATTTGTCCCAATAATAGTCCATTCCAACACAAGGATCCACATCTCTCAATAGGCTTCACCTATCAATCAACAAACTGACAGCCATTACACTATTTATATCTAATGTCAAAATATCAGTCATCTTCTTCGATACAAGTCTCCTGAAAAAAACACATGATCAGAATTTTATACTAAAATTGGTTAGAATTTCACCAGCAAGACTCCACTCTGGTTTGAAAACTTCAAACCCAATATACCAAACCTAATTGAAAACACTCTTCCTCACATAAACCCATATCCCTCATTCTAGGTATTTTTCAACGATGACAAGTTTGACTTTATTAAGAGATGCAAAAATATCAAGAACATAGAAACTATTAAGGGAAGACATTACATCCTCAAAAATAACAACAATAATAATAACTTATATCAACTGATTCCTTGTTTCTGCTTGGTACAACCATGTATAGTCTCAAAATCTATCTTCAACATTAATTTAATATGGTATATCATATGAAACAACCTTTCATATCTCTTAAATAATATTAATGAACTTAGACACATATTCACTCTATAAGCTCCCTAATCATAAACATATTATTCCTTCTCTCACTCACATCCCCAAGTCCCAAAAAGATATCTCTGTACCAATATTCAAATACTATCAAATTAAAGATTAGCAACACCTCAACCCTCTATTCTAATCTTTTCCAAGCACAAAACGAATTATGGACCATCTTAACAAATCTAATACAGTCAATCCCAGTGGGATCAACTATCGAATGCAATCTCAAAAATTCTCTCAACTTTTTAACATCATCATACTCAAACAAAAACATCAAACTTTCTTATAGTCACTATAGCAACTACTGTCAAAACCTCTCTAAATCAAAAAACATCACATTGATCTTTAAAAAATACTCACCTACAATCAAACCATAACAAATCAAACCATAAAAGAGATACCTATACTCTCAATAAACAATTATAATATATCACCACTTATCAATAATCAAGTTGGAACAGCAGTACCCAGTAGATCAAATTTATTAACTTTTCAATCAACCTTATTGCCATCACTACTAGCCAAAACAGCCTTCTCAAATCTATCAACATTCAGGATTTTATCTTACTTAAAGAAGTAAACAAGAAGTATTGGCATAATAACAAATACCTATTCCAATTGCTATTTGCATTCAAAATCCAAATTCTCTATATACTTGAAAACATGTTCTAGATTTTCAATTGTGTTGTCACATCG
>CAJVPT010006420.1:0-11054 GCA_910592055.1 Acaulospora colombiana
TAGTTTAGCTGTAGTATGTATCATGCTGCTTGAATGAAAATGTACTTTTGTCTTCATTTGATTAATAAACTGATGATTTAGCCTGGCTACGGATACTCAAAAAAAAAATATATTGATTTTAAATCTTTCCGCAAATCCTTCAGATTGTTAAAAATTTTCTTTTTAGATAATTTATTCAAGAAAAGAAAAATATCTATAATTCAAGATATATATTCTTGCAACACCAGCATACAACAGTCATCTTAACACAAAAAATATTTCGTGCATAGCTCTAAAGTAATAGATTGTTGGAAAATATATATATATAGCAACAATTTTGGCTTTTTCTCCTTTTAAGAAAAAGAAAAAAAACCAATATAAACTAATTCACAGTCAGAAAAGAGAGCCAATATCAATATCACAGTGTTTGTAGCTAAGTCAGTACAGGTTGACACCTTTCTTGACACTATAAGGAATCTTAAAAAAAGTAGATTTGCTTGATAAATCAAGCAAACCTCAAATACTTCAAGATTCAAAAAAACATTAAAACTCCTCAAGATCTAAATAGTCTAATGTATATACACTATCCTGCAAACATCAAAACACCTAATCAGAGTAATGCAAATATATACAAATATATAGACCTGTTGTCAAAACAAGTTCAATAAAGATCTGTCACAACAGCATAACAAGAGTGAATAGATTTGAAAAGATCCTCAATCACAACATCATTATAGAATGTGATTGACATAAAAAAATAGTAGGGATCTATAATACAATATTACAAACTAATGTAAACAAGTAAACAACACTAGATAAAGAAGGGATAAACAATACATGTCTGATCAAAACAAAATCAAGATATAAATCAAAATAGAAAATTATTAAAACAAGAAGCAAAACATATAAAAGATTTTTCTGCTCTATGTGACTTTAGCAACACTATATAATTTATCCCCTATTAGCTATTCTTCAAGTATACAATGAATAAGACAGAGAAGATTCTACAAATAATAGATAATAGAGAAAAGGATATTATAGATATTCTAATTCAACTCACAAGAAAGCATGACAAACATAATGAACTATGGGCTACACAACAAATAGTCAGACAAGAGCAAACTATCATTCAAGTGGGAGAAGAAGCACCAATTCCAGAAACCTATATAATACTTGATAGTATTATTATGAGTATCTTAAGAGTAAACAAGATGACGTTTCATAAAGAATGAATCTTAATACAACATAGAACCTACCTCTGACAGCTTGGGAAAGGAAAAGAAGAGGATCTGCTTCAATTGTATATTAAAAATGAACTTCTTGAAATAATCAAAAAAGAAAAAGATATATCAAAAAATATAAAAATCCTTTCCATAGAGATTATCACTCAGGTAGAAAATGATCTAACAGTAGACAATAAGATCACAATATCTAATGTTCAAGAACAAGAAGAGATAGAAGAGAAAATGGAATTCGAAATACTAAGAGAAAAGATTCAAGAACAAAATATAAGTGAATGTAGCTTATATAATACAAGAAACAGAGTTGCAAATTTTACTTCAAATCCATATTACATAAGTAAAAAAGGAGCATATCAATTAGGAGCCATGATAATAAACATTCCAGAAAGCTCAAAAAAGGAATCTAAAGCCTATCTATGCAATACCTTAAAACTATCTCAGGATAAATGAAACCTTTTTCATAAAAGTTTCATTAACAATAATAAATAGTTAATTCTCCACTTCAAAGAAGAAGATGATCTCCTTAAATATTTAAAAGAGGTAAACAGAAAGAAAGAAACCTTTAGTCTCCAATAATTAGAATCAAGAAAAGAAGAATATATAGATAAATCAGCTATAGACAAGATGGAGAAAAAGATATTTCAAACCCACAATCCAGAAGAAAACAAAGACATATAATATGTAAGTCTAGTGAATGTGGATTATAAATTCTCTAGAAGCTATATAAAAAAAAATCTAATAAGATATAAGAATGTTAAAAACATCGATATCTATAAGGTTAAAACAAAGACTAGAGTAAAGGCCTATCTCAAGTGGCATAAACACTTAAAAATCAATCCTGAAAAAATATGGAAGACATCACTTGAAATAGAAATGACAAGAACAATCTTCATTAAAAAAGAACTAATCAATAAGAAAATAAATGAGATTTTGATTGAATAAAACAAACACTTAGTTAGGCTCTTAGGTACAAATAGAATACTCTCAAGTTTGATAGCCAGGACACTTAATAGTACAAAAGCTAAGGCCTGTTATATACCAAAAAATCTTTATATGTTGAAAAAACAAAACTTTACAATAGTATGTTTTGCAACAAAAGAAGCATTGACAAGAGCTTGCAAGCAGTATATTTTTTTGTAGGGACTAAGACTATCCTAAAGCATAAAAGCTATAGGAGAAACTATAAGGGTTCTAAACCTAGAACTGAAAGATTAAGAAAAAGACTGGGCATAGAACAGTAGAAACAGATATTGAATCTATAACAGATTTACTATCAGACAGTGAATTGATAAGTTCTAATATAACTATTGAACATAAGTGATCAACCAATCAAAGAAAAAGGTATCAAGGTTAGAATAGTAATACTCCGCAAAGACACCATAGAATCCTAAGTTACCTAGCGACAGGAAGTAATAGAATACCATTGAAAATCCTAGAAGTCTATCAGAAAATCAAAATAGAAGACAATATAATGAATCAAAGTTTGAAGACAAGCAAAACCCACTAAAGTTCATATTGAAAAACCTGGAAAAACTGAATGGAAGAATTGTCAAGTTTAAAGACAAATCAAGATTTAGCCAACAAAGAAGAGAAGGACCAAGATGGATTGACTGCTTCTAAAATATCATACCAGTTGATAAAGATAGATATGGAGAGAAAGAACTTGGCTGTCTCTAAAATAAGATTTATAACAAGGGCAAAGTATAAACTATAGATTCAAATAAAGCTGTAGGACAAGATTGTGTCTAAATATAGATAAATTCCTACAGAATGAGTATATTATCTTTTTGAGAAGCCAAAATATAGATAAGCAAATAAAGAATACGAAAGGGATAAAAGATAATATCTAGAAAAGAGTGGTAAAAATAGGCATACACAATATCAGAAATGCAATAAACAAGACAAATCAATAAAGTCTTATTGAAGAGATATAGAAACAATGAATAGATATAATAGAAATATGCAAAATCAATTTGATTCAAATCAATACAAAATGGATTTTTGAAAATCAAAAAACCTATAAGCATTTCTATAGTACCAATAAAGACATACCATTTGAAACAGGGGTCAACCTTCTAATTAGGAAAGATTTAGAAAAGAAAATAGCATTGATAAAAGAGAAGGAAGATTATATAATAGTAGCTAACTTTCTCATGAAAAGAAAAAAGTCTGTATTATACAGATTTACATTTCTTTAGATAAACAACAATGCAAAAAAGTACAAGAGAGGTTAATCAGTCTTATCAAAAGAAAGCAGAGACAAAGCTTTCACATAATAGTGATAGGGAATTTCAATGCTACCTATAATCTATCAGAAGATAGAAAAACATTTTCCAAGGCTAGATTCAGAGCTTCTTGGTATCCTAAAATTCTACTATTCAACTTTCTGGATAAATAGGACTTTATAAATACTTAGGTAGTATAGGAAGGCAAAAATAAAACCTCAATATGGCGGAATGTTATAAGCAGTAATATAATTGATTATATTTGAATATCACAGGACCTAACAAGATATCTGTTACTGCAATTTAATAATAAAAAAATATGAAAAGTCATAGGGAGTAATCATACTATACTTATAATTACTCTTTATGATAAAGACCTCTTTACAAGAAGCCCAACTATTAAATCAAAAACATAAAACAAAAGACAAATCGATATAAAAAAATCTTTATCAGAACAGTGGCAAGCCTATTAAAAAAACTTGGATTATAAATTTAAGATAAAACTGGAACCTCTTCTTCTAGAAGAACCTGAAATAGACAAAGAAGGAAAACTATCAGACAAGATTTGGGAAGTCTTTGAAGAATAGATATGTAAAGCAGCTTTCAAACAAGCTTAAAACTAAAAAAGTTATATTATATAAAGAAAGAAATGATAGATACAATCCTGAATTTGTTAAATATAGAAAAGCCTTGCAATTAAAAAAACTTCGAAAGAAAGTAGAAACTTCGAAAGAAATAGAAAAGCTATAAAATTTTTGCAAGACAAATAGAGAAACATAATGCTACTTACAACCCATATCATTAGATTAAAAATTATTGTGTACAATATAGTATCTCCAACATGTCCTGGGTATTATTAAAAAAAGATATCCAAAATGTAATAGAAGGTTTAAAGTTCATTAGTTAAATACTTGAAGCCAAAAAGATAAGAGATACCATTAAAATCATATTAGAACAAATATGAGATAATCTAAAAAACAATCAAATAAGAATGGTAAGCTTCTTAATCAATAAAGAAAGGGATAAGATTATACTAAATAGAATCAAAATAAGATAAGGTAATATCAAATATATAATAACAGAAAAACATGAAATTGAAAAATAGATAAGACAATATCACCTAGAAACCTTTAAAAGAAGAGAAGTCAATTTTGATAACCTGATAGAAAATTGAAAAGAGGAGTACAATCATAGGAACTATATTCAAGAGAACTGATATAAAAATCTTCTCAAACCAATTTTACAAGAAGAATTATATAAAATACTAAAGATGCTTCTCAATAACAAGGTTTCAGGCAAATCTCAGATTAGTTATAAAATGTTAAAGAGATTAAGCCAGGATGGAAAAGAATAACTGAGAAAAATACTTAACAACTTCTTGAAATGAGAAGTTACTTCTATATTTTGAAGGCAAAGTCATATATATTCTATAGTCAAGCCAAAGCCTTAGGATTGTGAACTTTTAAATACAAGACCTATCATATTATTAGAGGCTACTAGAAAATATTTCACCAAAGTCCTGATCAATAGAATGGAAAATATTTATATGATCAATAATATTCTCTGAAAACCCAACTATGTAGGATTATCAAAAGAAAGTATGACAGAATCAATCCAAATTCTGAATAATATCTGTAAAGATGTGAGAAAGAACAAAAAAGAGCTATAGATACTGTTTCAAGATATAGCCAAAGCTTATGACACTATTAGCCTGGATATATTAGTAAAAGCAATAGAAAGAATTAAGGTATCAAAAGATTTTATCAAGATCATAATGAGCCTTTTCAAAAATAGAGAATTCAAAGTCATATTTGAAAATAATCTTATCAATCCTATAAAAGCAGAAGATGGAATTGATTAAGGAGAGACTATTTTATCATTAATGTGAAGAATCTTCCATAACCTTTTATTGTACAAAATCCAAAATAACACAAATAGAGGATATAAAATGTTGGTTACTTGAAATCCAGACTTCAACGGTCACAAGGTTGAAAAGTTAGAATCAAGATATACTGCGATAGCCTTTATAAATGCTACAATATGGATAGCAAGATCCAAGGAAGATATGGAAAAGATCTTGGAGATAGCAAGAATCTTCTATAGAACCAATGACTCTCAAATCAATAGTAACAAATCAGTTTTAGTTACTATTAACAATCCTAACTTTTATTCAGAAGAAGTTCAAGCAGGCATTAAAAAAGAAGTAGTCAAAGAGCTTAATAGAGCAGATCAAGTAAGGTTTCTAGAAATTTGGATGGGCAACCAAAAGACCTCGATCGAACTAAAGAAAAGAGTGTACAAAGAAATTCATGTAATTGTTAGAGCTCTCAAAAATAAAAAGGTGATGAATAAGTAGGCACTTTATATTTAAATAGGGTATTAATACCAAGGATAGAATTTAGAATACAGCATAATATATTGTCCTAAAAATATGCAACACATTAACAACAGTATATAGAAAACTCTTCAAACACAAAAGTTTATTATATAGACTACTCCTAACAGTATGATACAATACCCAAAGATTTATAATTTGAAGAGCATCTGTATATTACAAAAAGAAAGTCAGATAATAGGATTGTTCAATAGATTAAATAATATTGGACCAACAGAAATCACAACAATCATAAGGCTCAAACAAGCACAAATCAAATATTGAGAACTACTCAACCTGCTGACTTGTGACTCACTAGATCATCTTATAAATAAAGATAACTTTTTGTTCCAAGTAATTAAGTTAGATAAAGATATGGGAATTACTTTTCAAAGTTGAAAATAACATGATATCTTTAAATAGAAAAAAGGAAATAGTTTGATCAGAGAATACCTTTCACATGAGGGGTATAATAAAGCCATACTGTTACTAAGAAACAATAAGTTGATATATATAAATCAGCTTATTGACTATAAAGCAAATAAAGTGAGAAATTGATATATACTTCAACTTATCCAAAAAACAGGCAAAGGTCCTATCCCAGAATGGTTCTTAAATATAAATAGAATGTTCTTCAAGGATTATTTAAATCAACTTATAGAGTCATGAAAAATAAATTGGTTAAAATGGGAGCCAACATATTCTATAGTCAGCCCTAACCATAACAAAAAACAAAAAATATAGATAATTAAAATGAATATTAATCATCAAACTAATATGAGGAAAGCTATTACAAGAAGAATCTAAGAAAAAAGCAAAGATCAAATACTACAGATATCAGAATAATAAAAATGGGCAAGAGACAAAGTTAATTAAATACATGGATTGCCCAAAAGGTTTTATTTAAGAACAAGATTACATCATAAATGAAGATATGAAAAAGATATATATGATACCATATCTTAATACAAGAAAAAGTACTAGAAGAGCCCAGATGCTAACAATCCTATGTTCCACAATATCTTTGAAAAAAGCAATCAGGAAAACAATAGATAGCAATCAAGTATTTGTACAGATTTTGCAGGGGCCATTTCAGCAATTCACTTTCCAAAATACCAAGATGGATTATGCAAATATAGAAAGTTGAGAAGAAACGATCATTAAAGAGAATATTAAAGAAGGTATATATAAAGATCATCTAATAAAGATACTTCAATATAATCTAGGATCCAAACAAAAGTTAATCTTCTATTCAAATAGATTACTAATAAATCATGGCAATAACAATATAAGAATGGAAGCAGATGGATCCAAATAAGTGATATAGGAAAAAAATGTAGATTTTAAATAAAGGTAGACAGTTGGTCCTTATCCACATGTGCAAAACTAATAGCAATAGTCACAATACTCTTAGCAATTCTAATAGGTAGCTCAATTGAAATATCTACAGATAGTCAAGCCTGTATCTCAAAGTGGGAAATAGTTAAGAAAGATGATCCCAAAAGAATACATAAAAGATGGCTAAAGGATAAAAACTAATTATTATGGATATGAATAGTAGAGCTGGTCAAAAAAAAAGATTTAGATCTGAAGATTATCAAGGTTAAGGCACATTCTCAAAACCTCCATAATGATGAAGCAGATGTTCTAGTCAAAGATGTTCTTAAACTTCTAACAATAGAATAGAAAAATCTCACCTCATATAAAATCTCTACAAAAATCAAGTGACAGAACAAAACTTTGGATGATCCTATAAGAAAATTCATCAAGAAAATAAATAATAAGACTACAGCATATCAGTGGATATTACAAAGCAAAATGGAAAGGAAATAGAGCCACCAAATTCAAGAACAATAAGACCATATATGTGATCTAGTATAGGAGAGAATTAATAACCATACATGGGATACATTTTTCAAATATTGTCAAAGAAAAAGCTTCCTGATTAAGCTAACGAATGATGAACTATTAACACTAAGTAAATTGATAATAAGAAGGTCAGATCTATACAAGCAAGTGAAATGTACTGCATGTGATCTTCAGGAGAAAAAAACAATTAATCACTTATTAAAATGTCTAGTGTATAAGAAACAGATAAAGAAGATATAGAATAAAGGTTTTGAAAAAGTTCTAATGAATTTTAAAAAATTTTTATAGAAAAGGAAAAAGGAAGTAGAAAAGAAAAATACTAGATTAATAGTAGATGATAGTGAAGAAATATGTGAAGTAAACAAGTGGACATCCAGGATAGTAGAACAGTTTTCAGCAACTAGTTAAGATATACTAAGTTTTTTTGCAAAATTAATAAGAAGTAAACTTATTCTTGAGATGGCAGATCTTAAATACTATGATAAAAGAATTGGAAAAAAAGTAAGAAGATAGATTAAAAAACTATAAAGTATAACTTGTAACCAGTTCTAGAAAAAAATTTGGAATGCAAAATGTGAAAGGATGATAGAATAGAAAAAATTGCAAGAAATTCAAAAGAAGAATAAGATAAAAGGACCCCTAACCTCCCAGGTACCAAAACCATATAACTGAAAGAAAAACTCTGATATTGGAGGAAGAAAAATTAGAAGATAAAGATCTAAAAGATATCTTATCAAGAGAATTAAATTTGAGATGAGATGGTTGAATTTTGAGTAATGTCAGAACTTAAAGAGTGATCTGCAATAGTGACCTGCAAGCAATGATATTAAAAATTGAAAGGATTTTTATTTGAACTTTTAATGGAGCGATAAATCACTCCCAAAGTTGCACTTAGAGTAATAATTACAAAGACGAATGAGCTAGTTAGCATTTTTTAGCTTTAGTAATTTATATTATACTGTATATATAGTTTACAAATATTTAATAAAATACACATAATTAGCCTAATAGAGGGTTAAAAAAAATTGATTTTAAATATATATCAAGTCATCTTAATAAATAAAATTAATATCAAATAAATTATTACTTTTTTCTAATTGTTAATAAATCAATGCAACTATAATAAAAAATAATATTAAATTTAATAATTAAAAATAAAGAAAAAAACAATTTATATAATCTTAATTTTAATTTTATATACTATTTCTATAGCAAAAAAAGTATATAAATATATTTTAGTACTAATTTTATGAAAAAAAAAACTTTTTTTATTGATTCTTTAATAATAAAAAGATATTTGCAAGAAGTTTTTATACTTTTTTGTAAATAAAGTTTTAGTACTTTTCTTAAAACAATTTGAAATATAATTTCAAAAGTTATTCTTACTCTTTTCTTGTTGTTTATAAATCTCTTTATTTCAAAACTTACCATTTAATAATTAAGAAAAGTCAAGTAACATCTTTAATATTAATAGTAAGAAAGTTTTTAAAAAAAGAAGAATTGACTGTGAAATATTTAAAGACTTAAAATAAGAGATTTATAAAGGTTTTGTATAATAAAAAGATTTATTTTTCTTTTTTTAACTGTTTTAATTTTTTTAAAACTTTTACTTTCATAGTTTTCTAAAAAATTTTATTTATTTTAATTTGATTTTAAATTTTGGATAACACAAATTTTTATAAAAAGTGATTTACTAATATATAATATATTAATTTTTAAAATATAAATAAGCTCTTACTAATTATATTTATATATTTCAATAATATTATTGATAAATAAAAAAAATATTTGAGAAAAGTTTATTTTTTAAAAGTTTAAGTTTCTTAATAAATAATATTAAAGATTTGAAAATAAATAACTTGAATTGTAATTCTATCTCTTATTTAAAAAAATTTAGATAGTAATAAAGCTTTAATAGAAAAAAGTTAAGGTTTAAATACTTTTTTTTGCTTAAATAAAGAATTGGTTAAAACTTGTGAATCAATAGTATAGTGATAGTGCTTCCAGGTTGCAATCACAAGACCCAGAGTTCAATTCCACATGAGGATTAAGTGAAAATCAAGCCATAAGATAGTACAAAGATCTCATTCCTTTATGATAATAATCAAGTACTTCACAAGGCAATAAGAAGAATTCATTTGCTCATCATATCTATAGTAAGAATGACAAATTAATACAAGATTTTATATAAGGCTAGTATAAGTAACATGAGTCTTTCACACACAATTAGTTTTGGATACCTGAATAGGAAGTGAAGAAGGATTTTATTTACTTATTATAGCTATAACAAGACAAGATATGATATAAGGTTTCATAAGTATAGTTAAAATAAGTGGTATAAAGATTTAAAGTATAAGAATTGATTATCCCAAAATATAAGAATAAGGATCTGATCACTTATAGAATAATCAAAATATGCATATAATGACATTAAAAATACAAACAGGTCTGATAATCAAGGTTAACAATTGAGATATCAATGTCCTTTATATAGAACCAAGTTCCAATCAAGTAACAAGACAGGTACTGTATATATAACAAGCCTCCTAAAAAAATCATGAAGTGCAATAGAACCAACAAGTAATTCTGTATAAAAAATTTCTAACATCAGTGGTATTAAGTATCTTAGGTAAGTTTCTGACATGTTAGCTTCCTTAAAATATAGGGAATAGTAACAAGTCATCTAATAGACCATGGTTCTAAGAAATATTATTTTTAAGTATAAAAGGTAATTCAGTAGATCACTTTATTAAATTTGAATATATAAAACTTTCCAAACCTTAGCTGAGTTAGAATTAAGAAAATAGTTTTACATTAGATAATTACATAGTTATCCTTTCCTGATTGGATAAGATATAAATAGATGTCCCTTATACTATTCATTAATCTGTAAATCCTTAGATAGTATAGGTAATTACTCATTCCAGTTATCTTTAGGACTTATCTTGACTCTAATAAAGTTTCAGAACTGGCATAGGAATGAGCTAGCACTTAAAAAAAAAAATAAAAATAAAATAAAGAATCAATTAAATTAACTCATTCAATATTATAAGTAATAATAATAAAAATTTTTTTTTTGAAATTTAAATAAAACAAAAAAACTATTTTAATTAAGTAAATCTTTTTTAAAAAAAGATTGTTTTTATTTTTGGATTATATTAATAAATTTTGATTGTTCTCTTTTTCTTATCATGGTTTTTTTTTTTTCTTTAACTTGACAATTTATTGATTTTAGAGTCAATTAATAATAATAAACCATTATAAAACTCTTTTCGCTGATCCTCTGATTACACACAAAAAAGATGTTTGCAAGAAGTTTTTATACTTTCTTGCTAATAAAGTCTTAATACTTTCCTTAAAACAACT
>CAJVPT010006421.1:0-11053 GCA_910592055.1 Acaulospora colombiana
AAAAAATTTTTAAATTTTATTTATAAAAAAATAATTAAATATAATAATATAAATTTATTCAAATATAATAATTTTTATTGTAAGTAGAATTTATAATAAAGAACAAGTTTTCTTAATATATAAAAACTATTATTATTAATAAAATAAAAAGTTATATATATATAAACTATTTCTAATTTTTTTTTTTTAAATGCTGACTCTATCATACTTTATTGAAACTCATATATAGAAGGAATTGAGTTTAACTTAAATATTATATATCTGAATTTTCTTGTCTAATAAAGTAAAAACAATAAAAGATCTTCTTTAAGGTTCATTTTACTTTATAGCTAGGTCACCTCTTTAAAGACCAGAAAATTAGTATATAGTTCCACTAATGTTGAAATAAATTTCAAATATGTATAAAACAAAATAAAAAAAAAAGAAAAGTTGTGTTCCTAGTTGTGTTCTACTATTCAGAAAATTTGTCAAAGTTTAAGATTCACTTGACAAAATTATATTTGATATTCTATCAAACTTTTCAAGCCAACTATTCTTATAAATAAGGGGCAAAACTATATAAACTTAAACAGGGGTGAAGATTTTGTATAACAAAAAAGATACTGGAGAATTGAGGGAAATGGTTTGGTAATGTTTGACTATTGTCTATCAGTTTCGGTCTTATTTCTTCCATATTCTATTTAGTATGAAATCTTTTACGAATGTTCTTCTAAGTGATAACAAATCAAGGTTTCATAGGGGCTTTAAGACATAGAGAAGGTGAAAGAAATTGGAAAGCTTGAAACCCATTGTTTGCCAATTTATCCTTCTTTACTATTGCGATAACTCCATCTTAGAAAGAAAAATCTTGATACTTCTAGCATGTATCCTGGCAGACTTGATAAATGTCATTCTGTTTTTTCTAGAATACTATCATCCATAAAAATTGAACCATTGTCTACAGTCCTGGTATGTTTTTTAGATATTTTTAATTCAGCGACAACAAGTTAGTGTTAATAATTAGGTACAAATGATTTTAAGATCTTCTTGATCTTTCAATAGACTTATGATAAAAGATAGGTATAATACTTTTAAGGCATTGTCCTCATTCTGTATTTCCTTGAGTCTTATCTTTATTTATTTTCCTAGATATATGAGGAGGGGGATATATTTTTTCTCTTTTACTTTATCAATAGTGTAGAAGTTGACAATATTCCTTATTTATCTGCATCAACCCAATAACTTATAGTAGACCTTAAGCTATTATGGAGCTAAGGAAATGTATTCGAATATATGAAGTGACCAATGGGAGCTTGTTTACTTTTTTTTTCCTGACATGTTTGGTTGTGTCCAATCATAATACAAGAAACTTTGTACTACTCAAAATTTAGGATCAAACAGAGATAGGTAAAATTCTTTAGAAAAAAATCTTGAAACGAGTACACTTATAGCCAACACAAGAAGGCAAGAGATAAAAGTGAGTCTCTTGTCTTCACACCAGACTATATAGTGTTTTTCTATAGTGTAAGACAACTGTACATCAGTTCTTCTTCTTTTTATAATCTTTTTGCCATTAGTAGGAAAGGTAGTTACTCAACCTTTTTGGTCACAAGAGGTTGAGATTTGTGTAAAGTAAAATGTAAACAAGAAAAAAGGGAAAGTAAGGTGACTTCTGAAGATTAACTTCAGATTGGTTTAAGGAGAGTGTTAAGGCTTTATTAGTAAGAAGGGACAAAACTCCTTTTATGAAAGTTTTTTTTATATGCAGTCAAAGGATCAGTGGAAAGAGTTGAATGATAAATTATTTCTAATTAAATATAATAATTTTTAAATATTTTGTTATTTTTTAAATTCTGTACATTTTATTAAATAAAAATTTAAATATTAAATAAAATTTTATTTAACTTTATATTTAAATAGTTTAATATATGCTGAATAAAATTTATTAATAGTAAATTACTTATTAAAACAATAGTTATAAAAATAGAGTGGGTATCAAAATTTTAACAAAAATGTAAAAAATTTTTTATTTGGAAATAATACATTAAATGCAATAATAAAAATGACTCTAAATTTTATGAAAATTTTACTGAAGATAGAATTTATTATAAGAAAAATGTTTACTTAATATATAAAATAAGTTTTTATTAATAAAATAAAATATCAATATATTTTTTTTTTCACTATGCTAGCTCATTCCTGCGCCAGCATTGACACTTTATTAATTACTAAGATAGATCCTAGGAACAACTGGGATGAGTAATTACCCGTACTGTCTAAGAACTTACAGATCAATGAATAGTACAAGGGGCATCTATTTACCTCTCACCCAACTAGGATAGGGGAACTATGTGACTGTCTAGTATAGGATTTTTTCTTAATTCTTAACAAAGTCAAAGGAATAAGGGGGGTGTTTTAACCAACCAATTTAATGGAGTATTGTCCACTTGTGTAATCTCTTCCTAGTCGAAGCGGCACTTCCTAGAACCTTGGTCTACCGGATGACTTGTTGCTATCCCCGTTTATAGTAGAAGCTAACGTATCAGGAACTTGCCTAAGATACCCAGCACCACCAGTATTGGAGATTTCTTATACAGAATCCTTATGACTCCTGTTAGTGCATGATTTATGTGGAAATCTATCTTCTTTATCAACCCATCTTTGCCTCTTTTGGGAACTGTCCTGTTTTTTCTTAAACGCCTGAACACCTTTGACCACCCAACTTAGTCACTCGAGGGGAAACTATGCATCTCAAGGATATCGTACCACTTCAGTCTTGCCTTATGAAGCTGGTCTTGTCTTGATTTGGGCATGGTAAGTGGATGATCCCTTGATTTTATAGTCGTGTTGGGGTACCTGATCAGTATCATGGGGTAGATGCAATCTTCATATCACCGCTGACTTAATTTTTCACTTGGTCCTTATGTGGTATTGAACTCTGGATCTTGTGATTGTGACCTGGGAGCACTACCACTATGTTATAGATCCACAGGTCTAAAATAAAATATCAATATATAAAACTATTTTCAATTAATTTTAATAATTCTTAAGTAATCCTTCATTTATTGGGGGGCACTATATATTTGTATTATTTTAATAAGATATTTAAATATAAATTGTAAAAAAAACTTTTTCCACTGATCCTTTAACTATATACAAAAAAGATGTTTGTAAGAATTTTATATTTTCTTGCTAATAAAGTCTTTATAATTCATAAAACAATTTGAAGCTTGTCTTTATTTACAGTATCTCTTCTACTCTCACTTACTTGTTTATAAACTTCTTTGAATAAAAACTTGAACTTATAGTGGCCTGAAAAGACTCAAGTATATACTTTTTCTACCAAGGGCAAGAAAGTTCTAGGAAGTAAAAAGACTGACAAGTGAAATGTCATCTCACAGAGCTGAAAGTGACAAAAAATAAAGGTTCTGTTAGTAAAGGAAGGCTTATTATTCACTTTTCACATACTGTTTTATACCCTCTTAAAGTACTTACTGTTTTTTATGGTTTTCTTGGGAAATTTTACCTACTTCAGTTTGATCCTGAATTTTTAGTAGCACAATGTTATCTAGTATCTAATTAGTTAATACAAAATACATTAATAGCTAAATATAAACAAGCTTCTATTAATCACTTCATATGTTCTGATAATATTATTGGTAATTGAAAGAGTTGATTAATGCCTTGTGTCTATTGCATTTTTCCAATTGAATTAATCTACAGATTAAGTTCCATAAGATCAATAAAATATGAGCAACAAGTTTCCAGATAATAAAAAAGCTATTATTTGTTTAAGCTGGGATCTTTTTCTTCTATTATCCTGATTAGGCAAAGTTCAAGACCAAGGTCTCTCTCATATTCCAGTTAAACAATAAGATCAAATGGTCTCAAGTCCATATTAAGCTTCAACTCTTTGATTACAGTTCAAAATATATTTTCTTAGAAGTTATTGAAGGATATCACAATTGACAAGAATATCCATCTTTTTCAATATCCTCCCACTATTAAAAGACAAAAAAATTATTAAGAAATTTGATTTTTGAGTAATAAAAAATATATATTAGTAAAATTCCTTTAACTAGATGTGGATATTGGAAGATATTATATACAAAAAATATGATCTAGTTCCTACTAGGTTATATAAGAACTTGGAGTTTATTATAAGTTACTTCTTTACTGCAGGTGGATAAAAAATTACTGTTTAAAGAAGTTGGAATCAAGTGTGTTCTGAAAGTAAAGGTTTTCACTAGATGATAAGTTTTCTCAAATAGTATATAAGAAGAAAATCAAAATCAAAAATGAATAAGTTCTTCAAATGGTTAGAAAAAGAAAGGATATTTCAATTGGATATTTCTTATTAAGAAGTGGTTTTGAGAAATATGTTTTTGGAGAAAGCTGAAAAAAAATTTTTTTTTCAATTTTTCCCTTTTATTTTCTTGTTGTCTATTTATATATTTTTAGACATCCTCTTTTTTTTTTTTTTTATCTCATCTTTTTATAGTTTCCTGTATTTCAGTGGCTTAATAAGATATACAGCAGTAGCAATCTGCTGGTAATAATATTATGGACTAGGAGAGTTTTTATCCAAAAACATAGTGGAGTAAAATATTGTCTCTAAGACTAAACTTAGAGACTATTATACTTATAATGGATTAGTTAGATTAGATAATAGTTTAGTTGTAATATGTATTATGCTACTTGAATAAAAATGTATTTATATTTTTAATTGATTAATAAACTAACAATCTAACATGGCTATGGATAATAATGGGTTTCTAATATATTTAATATATAAAATTTCACAAATTACTTATGTTTTTTTTTTTGAGGAACTAAATTCATAGCTCTTCACTTTAATAAGAAAAAAAGTCAAAAAATACTATAAATTAATTATTTGAATAATAAATAATTATTATAGGTAGTTTTTTATAATTATTATTTTAAAAATTTTAATTTTTCCTAGTAAAGAACATTTGAATTTTGTCCCTGTTTCTCCTTTTAGGGACCTATCTTTAGCTATGAATACTCAAAAAAAAAAAAGATAAGGTGTTTAACTATTTATAAAAATAGAATATATATATTAGGCTATTTAAACCTTAAAAAGTTTTGATGTTCTTTTAAGTTTTGAGAAATTTAAGATTTATTTGATTTATTGAGCAAATTTATTTTATATTAGATTTCTTATAGTATCAAGAAAAGTATTAATCTGTACTGGCCCAGTTGCAAGCTTCATAAAGTTAATATTGACTTTCTTTTTTGATTTTGATTAGTTTATGTTGACTTATTTCCTTCTTTAGTAAAAAGAAAAAATCAAGGTTGTTAATATACAGTATAGATGTATTTTTTAAGCTATTTATCAGTCTAAGACTATATATGAAGTATTGTTCTATACTATAATATTTATTATATACTGTTATTATAAGAGTATACTATATATCTTATTTTATAAGCATTGTTTCTTTTCTTGAGTAGAATATCTAAAAAAAAAATTTTTAAGAATCTGGAAATTTGTGAAAAAAGTTTTTTTTAATTTTTTAATTTTTTCTCTTCAATACAAATTAAATAAATAAATATATTTTTTTTATTTTAAAATTTTAAAAACAAAGTTTATAAAATTTACTTATAATAGACTCTGAAAAAGAAGACAATACACTTAATAAGAACAATACAGAAAATTTATACTATAAGGATACTATTTAGTTAAAAGAAGTCATTGAAAAATGAGTAATACAAAAAAAAAGAAATATTTAATTTTTAACTCACTAGTAAAACTATGGATAATTTTCAATAATAATCTATAAACATTGAATTTTATAGTTAAAGAATAATTCAGATTATGAAGAAAATAAAATATTATTTTTTAAATTATATTTAATAAAAAAATTTTTGATAATAGGTGAGCTAATATATGAAAGTTATTTAATTTATAATTATTTTTATTAATTTATAATAAAGACAAGCTATATTAGTTTGATAGTAAGTTAAAAAAAACAATAATAAAATAAATTTATTATATAGTATATTGTGTATAAAAAAAATAAATAAAAATATAAAAAAAATTTTTTTTTTGCTAATTCTATATACAAAAAAATATTCAAAAGAAATTTTTTATTTTTTTTGCTAATAAAATCTTTAATATTATTTCTAAACTAACTTAAAATCTTACTTAAAAATACTTTCATATTTTTTCTCTTATTTATATTTATTTTTAAGCAAAAACTTAACTTCCAGTAATCTAAAAAAATCAGAAAACATCTTCTTTATCTATGATAAAAAAGTTCTATAAGGAAAAAGAATTAATAATATAATACTTAAAGTTTTTTACAATATATTGAACTATATTAATAGAGATATTTTGCAATAAGAAGTAGTGAACATCTAGTCATATTTTCAAGATACCTGCTTATTATATATTTTCTTTTATAGTTATCTAAAATTTTTTTGGATTTTTTGAGGAATTTTGCTTATCTCAGTTTGACCTTAAATTTTAAATAATATAACTTATTACAAATATAATTAATAGATATAAAATATATTAATTATTAAATATAAGCAAGTACCTACTGATTATATTACATATTTTAATTATATTATTGATAATAAAAAAAGTTGATTGATACCTATTCTTATTCACTTCTTTAATTGAATTAACCTATAGATTAAGTTATATGAGATCAATAATATATGAATAACAAGTTCCTAGATAATAAAAAAGTCATTATTTATTTAAACCAAGATTATTTTCTTTTATTATTCCAGTTAGACAAAGTTCAACATTAAGATTTTTTTTTATTCTAATTAGACAATAAGACTAAATAGTCTCTAGTTTATACTAAGCTTTAATACTTTGGTTATAGTTAAAAATACATTTTTCCAGAAGTTATTGAAAAATATTATAATCAACAAGAATTTACTTTATTCTTTCATTATTATAAAGTAAAATATTGTTGAGAAATCCGACTTTTTGAATAATAGAAAATATTTATTAGTAAAATTTCTTTAATTAAATATGACTGCTAGAAGATATTATACTAAAACAATATGATTCAGTTTCTATTGGATTATATAAAAATCTGAAATCCATTATAAGTCATTTGTCTATTATAGATAAATAAAAAACTATTGTTTAAAGAAGATTAGAACTATATGTAATATTGAAAGTAAAGACTTCTATTAGATAATTAGTTTTCTTATATAATACATGAAAAAAAATTAAAAATTAAAAATAAATAAGTTTCTCAAATAATCAGAAAAAGAAAGAATATTTCAATTGGGTATTTCTTATTGAAAAGAAGTCTTAACAAGCAATTATTTAGAGAAAGCTGAAATTTTTTATTTTTATTTTCTTTTTTTATTTTTATTTTCTTATATATTTATTTGAACATTTTATATATCTCTTCATATTTTTTTTTCAATTAATTTTTTATAGTTTTTTATATTTTAGTGACTTGAAAGATATTTGGTAATAACAATCTACTGATAATAAAGTAATAAACTAAGAACATATCTATCTAAAGACTATAATGGAGTAAAATATTGATCTGAAAACTAAATTTAAAGACTATTATTGTTTATAATAATTTTTTAAATTTGATAAAAGTATTTAATTGTAGTATTTTTTTTTTTGAAAACTGGTTTATTCTATATCTTATCTAATGCTTTATTAAAAAAATAATCATATTTAGAGACAATTAGAATTAATATTTTTCTATACTATTTAAATATTTATAGATTAATAGAGAGAAATAGAATAAAGAGTTAATTATTTATATTACTCAATCTATATTTAATCTGATCAGAATAAGAAAAATATATTATTGTTTAATATAAATATATTCTTTTAAAAACAAAGCTAAGAATAAGTCAAGTACATACAGTTGTGCATTGCTAAATACATTTTCTTAATAAAGAGTTGATATTATCTAGACTACATTAATGCATTATTAATCAATTTGTTATTACTTATTAATAGAATCTAACATATTAGGACTTGTCCAAAATTCCCAGTACTATCTGATACTAAAAGTTTCTTATACTAGTTGATAACTAGTCAATCTTGAAAATATAGAAAAAAAATAAAGAAAAAAAGTTGAAAATATTTACAAGAGAAAATAAGAATAAAAGAAGGAATACCTAATAATAACTTTTTCATTTAACTTTGTCTCTGAAAAGATATTCATTTTATAGTCATAATACTTTTGAAAAGTAATGAGAAAAAGAAAACAATAGTCCATATGATGTTTATCTATTCATATAACTAACCAATGAATTATAATAATCCTAAAGTTCTTATAGAACTTAAGAAATACATTATATTATATATTATATATACTATTGTTTACATTTTTGCTAATTATATAGTAATCAATTTTAATTTTCAGCCAATCAATTTATTCAAAATCTAATGTAACAAAAAATTTAGGATCAAGATATAATAGATAAAATTCTTTCAAAAATTAGTAAGTACTAATACATACTGAGAGAAAAGCTATTTTTTATCTATGATATTGATATTAGTTTTTTAAACATGAAGTTATTGATCTATATTTCTTTTTAAACTTTGTGATTCCATAGGAAAAAGAAAGATAAAATTTTTTTTTATATGGTTTCTTCTTTTTAGAAAAGTTTTCTTGTTATTAACTTCTTAGGTAAAGAGTTTTTAAAAAGAAAAGATAAACAAGAAGGGCAAAGTATAACTACTGTTAAGTGAAGCAGATGTTTTTAGAAAAAGTTTTAAAGTTTTATTATTTTTAAAATAGAGTTTTGAAGAAATGCTTTTTTGAAAGTGATTGTTAGGAATTTATGAAAAAAAGTTTAATTTTTTTTTTAAATACTAGTTTGTTATTGTACTATTTTGTATGTTTTATTAAAATCAAGATATATTCTAAAGACAACTGGGATAAATAATCACTCTTACTGTTTAGGGATTTATAAATTAATGAATAGTATAAAGTGATATTTATTTACATCTCATCCAATTAAGATAGGATAACTATATGATCATCTATATAGGACTTTCTCTAAATTCTAACTAAGCTATAAGAATTGGAAGAATCTATATCTTCATTTTTGATGGAATGCTTCTAGCCATTAATCTACCTCTAGAAGTGGCACCTTTTAGGGCTTGACACACTGAACAACCTATTACTATCTCTTATTAGGAAAACCAATATGTCAAAGACTTATCTAAAATACTTAGCAACACTAGTGTTGGAAGTCTCTTATATGAGAAGATCTCGTTAATGCTTGAAAAAAAAAAAAAAAAAAAAATTTTTGGCTGTCTTGTGTCACAGCCTATTTTGTTGTTTAATTGAAGTTCAGTCTTATATGAAAGTTGTCATATCACTTAATTTCTTGCTTATCTATAAACTATCTTAAGTTTCAACAATACATCAGGCTAAGACCTATCTTTATTAGCAAATTTTTATAAATAGTCGAGTTTTTTTTTTTATATCCTGACTAGATAATCAGCCTATGGACAGATATACTCTTTCTTGTATTCAATAATATAGTAAAGTTATATTCTATATCTATCTGTATTAACACATATGACTTATAGTGGATTCTAGATTCTTATAGGACTATCAAAATACATTCAGGCACATGAAGTGATCAATAGAAGCTTGTTTATCAATCACATTCAATAAATAAGTTTTATGTTAACCAATCAAAATCAGCAGAATTTATACTATCCTAAATTCAGGGCAAGTTTAAATATATAAAATTTCTTAGAAAGTCATAAAATAGAAGTTTTTTAAAGTTATATAACTAGTCAAAAGAGGAAAATAAGTTCTTTGGCTAGGATTGAACCTTTATTTTATCTTATTTCTTTACTTAAAAAAAGTGGTAACAAATACTTCATTAGTGATCCTTCTCTTTTTAGGAATTTTCTTACTGTTAGTAATAAAGATATAAGCTGAATTTTGTAGACTACAAAAAAAAAAGTTTAGTTTATTTGAAGCTAATTATAAATAAGAGGGAAAGAATAAGGATAACTTCTGAAGGTTACCTTCAGATTGATTTAAGGAAAGTATTAAGACTTAATTAACAGAGAAGTATTGAAACTTCTTGTAAATATCTTTTTTATGTGTAATCAGAGAATTAGTAGAAAAAGTTTGACCATATGTAATTTAATAAAAGAGTTCAATAATTATAATTGATGTTTAGTTGTAGTATATACAGTTGCTTTCAAAAGTTTGAGTCCACTTACTATGTTTTTATTATAAATTTCAATCTTGACAATTTTTAAATCCTTAATTATACAATCAAAAATTATAAAATTCCTATATATTATATCTTAATACTAGTTTTATTTATTATATTTTTTTTAAAAAATTTTTATATGTAATTTTTAAAGTTTTATTATTGTTACAAAATTTCTTTCTTTATTAAATTTTTATTTTTGAAAAATTTTAATTGGTTGTTATTATATATCATATAATAATTAATAAAAAAATAAAGATATTAAGTAATAATAAAACTTTAGAATGTATTAATAAAAATTTTTTTTTAAAAAATATAAAAAATAAAATAAGTATTAAGATATAATTTATATAAATTTTATAATTTTTAACTATATACTTAATAATTTAAAAATTGTCAAAGTTAAAATTTATAATAAAAACATAATAAATGGATTTAAACTTTTACAGTAGAAGCAATTATAATATATCATATTGTTCAAGTAAAAATATACTTATGTTTTCAATTGATTAATAAATTATAATCTAACCTGACTATGAATACTTAAAAAAATAAAATAAAATAAAATAAATAAGTTTCTCAAATAGATATAATTTTTTTTTAAAATTGAAAACAATTGATTTTTCTTAGATAGTTTAAATTTTTTTTTATATGCTGGCTCAACCTTGCTTTATTTGTGATTATGTAATATTGATATATAGAAGCTACTCTAGAATATACAACTTATTTACTACTAAATAAAACTTGATAAAAACTTTTTACATGAAAGTACTGTGATTAAATTTAAATTTGATCAGTGTGTCCAAGTGGAATTGCTTTTAAAAGGACAATTCCCAAAGAAAGAATTAAAGAAATGGTTTATAATAAAGAA
>CAJVPT010006422.1:0-11051 GCA_910592055.1 Acaulospora colombiana
CAATTGTGGATAGTTTTTTTATAGTTATTAATTTAAAAATTTTAATTTTTCCTAGTGAGGGACATTTGACTTATGTCTCTGCCTTCCCCTTTAGGGACCCATTTTTATCTATATATCCCTCATTCTTGGTGTCAAATTGATTTCTCATATAATATTTGCTATTTCTGTAACAATTTTTATTGTGATGGCTGTTGCATTGTTATCTGATTCATTCCTTAGTTAGCTATCTCAGTTCAAGTCAAAGTTTTTTCTTTCCTTGTTTCTCTAATCTGACTGTTCTAGTATCATTCTTCTACTATTTCCTTTGCTATTGCCATTTCCTTCCTATCTTTTTCAATTAAATTTATTTTGGCCATGATTTCTTTACGGGATGGATTTTTCAGTATTCTCCAATTTCTTTTCAGTATTTCTATTTCCTGAACCTTCACTTGTAACTTTCTCTTATTTAATATTTGTAATTTCTCCTATCTCTCTTTCATTTTCTTTTGGATTCATGGTGAAGTCCTCAGTGTTGACGAATTCTTCAAATTGGGTATATTTTATGTCTTCTTCTAAATAGCCAAGTTGTGTCCAGGATTTCTCTTCATTTACTGTAGTATAATCTTGATCCATTTGTCAGTTGAAAGGTAATTTCTTTCTACTATTTTATTCAAATGTATTTTTTGTCTTGGTCTTTTCAGTGATTAAAATCTTAATCTTTTTATATATTTTTTAGGAAGTCACATGTTCATGTATTCTTTAATTTTATTGGTTTAATTTATTTACCTTTTGTTTATAAATTTATCATCAATTGTCATCATTTATCATCATTTAAAATTTAAACTCTTTCTTTCTTTACGATACCTTCTGCTGCTTTAATCGTATTGCTAATAATTTTAGGAATATTCCTGAATGCAATATTAATACTTTAAATAATATTATATTGTAAATACATATCAGTAAAGATGGGTTTCTAAAGGGGGAGGCAAGGACATAAGTCAAATGTCACTCACTAGGAAACATTAAAATTTTTAAATCAATAACTATAAAAAAACTACACACAATTGTTCTCCATTATCCAAATCATTAATTTATAGCATTTTCTGATTTTTGTCCCTATTGAAGTGAAGAGTTATAAATTTGGTCCCTCAAAAAAGGACATAAATGATCTGCAAAATTTTATATGCTAAATACTTTAGGGACCCATAATTACATATCAGACTTCTCTGGGTCAAAATACTATTTGTACAAACCTTCGTAAGGTTCACTCAACATATACTCATTCATATTATTATCATTCATATTGAAATTATTGACTTGTTTCTCAGTTATTCAAACATGCTTTGTCTTTTTAAGACTCAATTGTTCATTTAGAAAGTTGTATTTCTGATTTAAAATCATCAATAACAATCTCATCCTCTCTTAACTATGTTGCTCCTTTTGAACATATCTTTTCAGGACATAGTCCGAGTTCCCTTCAAACTATATCTCCTGAGATAGTCTTGGGTTTTCCGCCTTCTGATATAATTATAATTAATTAGTGGTTCATTAAATAGTATGTCCATTTTTCCCAACTTATTTGTTCGAAATCTTTTTGATTAATTAATAACCTAACCAGTTTTATTTTTGGATCATTTTTGGAAATTCCCTTGTTCGATATTTTCGGTAGTCATATAACTCAATCTCTTTGTTTATTTTTATCTCATAGTTACAATGATTAAATGTGTTCAAGCAATGTATCTCACAATCTCTCGAACACTACCACCTGATCCAAACATTCCTTTAGTTATTGTTTATCTGTTTTCATTCAACAAATTCTATACCATATCTTTTGTATTGTCATATGTATTTTTCAGGTGTAATTGGTTTCTTATATAGATTATACCATGATTTTTGATTTCACAGGATTTTTTTGTAATTAATTACTTCCATATCCACAATTGTTTTATAATATTTATTCCTTAATTGGTTATTGATAAGATTTGCATTTTATGCATATTTTCATCTATTAAGTTCTTTATAAATTATCTCTGTTTCAATATTTCTTTGCATGTATAGAGATATTGCTATATATTTGGCAATATGTTCAATTATTCTATTCTTTCTAAATATTTTTATCATGTTGTACTCCTTCTAAAATAGTGTCATCTACTTTTTATATGTTAATAAAATCCTATAATTTCTACTTTTATTCATTTTATCACATCACTTTTCAATATTATCTAAACATATTTTCTGATATAATTTTTTGTACCACTCAATTAAGTGTCTTTTGATATTTCATAATTCATTTTATTATTTCTTATAAGTGCTTCACAGTCTATACACCCATACTTTATTGTCAACATAAGGTGTTTTCTCAAAGTTTTCTTTGTTATACATATCTCTCCAAGTGGTCTAATATTTGGTAAAATACTCTTTAATATTTCAATTAATAATTCATTTGATAGTTTATTCATTCTTCTTGTTCATATAGCAGAATTACTCTGATCATATGGTTTTATGTGTAACTTAATTAAATGTCTAATTATTCCTCTTTTAGTATTTATTTATTTATCTTTGTTATCTAATTTATTTATTTGTGATCTACTAATTATATAAATTCTATTGTTATTTTCGTGTGATTTTATTGGTGTTCGTGACTATAGATTCTTCAATAATTAAGCTTAAATTGTTCTAAGTGATTACCCTTCTATTTTTAAAAATTCTTATCATGTCTTCCCCTACCAATGATCCTCCAAGACTATCTTCAAAATCTTCCACAACTAAAGTTATCAAAAAATCTGTAGTTCCTCGAAGAATTTCAAAAATGATTCTCCATCAAAGATTACTTTAAAGAAACATTCTATTATTAACCTTTCTTTCTTTTCTGAAGAATTTTCTGATCCTGATAATGCCATTTCTCAGGCTCCTCCACCTAAACATTCTTATCCTAGTAATTCTGGTACTGATATTATTAAAAAAGTATATTTTTGTATCAAGCTTTCAATAATAATTACAGAGTTTCAAGAGCCCAAAAGGTCTCAAACTCATATCTTAGACACTGTTTCCATGCTTTGTTGTGAATATCAATACATAAATCTCCAGCTTCAGATAATTAAAAATTCTTCTTTCTTCTATTAACTACAAGTTTTTTCATTTCAAATAGATAGTACTATTTTCTTTACTTCTTTTTCAGATTCTCAACAAGTTGTTCCAGATTCGATTCCTGATTTCAATATCAATAATTTGAACAACAATAATTTACCTGATGAAGATATTATCTCATCTTTATTCATTGATATTTAATGGTTCCCTGTAATATTCAAGTAGAATTGTTTTATTAATTTTTTTCAAATAAAGATTCATTAATTCTATATGTTGTTCATTTAATTGATTCTCAATATTTTTATTTGAGATTTCTGTTTATCCTTCTTTAAAGTTTATCGATTAATTCACTATTACGTTATCTTTTTCTGTGTTTTCGATGATATTACTATTCTTTCCTTATAACTATCACAAGTGGTCTTACATCATAATTTTTGTGTTTTTATCTTTTCATTATAAATACCTACGATTTCTAACAATCTTTCTTCCTGTCAGATCGATTTTCTTCTTAAATAATCATTATTAATTAAAAGTCTATTCTTTTAATTCATACTTGAATATTCTCAAATTTCATTATTGAAAATTAATTTTTCCACAAGAATTTTTTGATGGCTTCTTCTAAAGTTATACTATTATTTGTGTATGTATATTGTATTTTTTCATCTTTAATTATCTTATTCTTTATTATATATTTTATTTGGTTTAATTATTCCTTTCTTAATGATTCTGTATATGACTATACTATTTCTCCTGATACTTTCAGGTATTCATATCTTTATTTGATTATTTCCAAACATTATTTCAAGATTGCTCATGACCTTGGACTATATTCTTTTGTTTCTCGAGTTTATAATTATTTTTCCGGATATGATTTATTGTTCTTTTCTTGGATTATACTCTTGAATTCTCATATTTTTTATGAGATTCATTTTGCTTCCATTACATATCTTGAGAGTACTGGTGAAAGTCTTGAAGCTCTTCGTCCTTCTATTGTTCAAAATGAGTCTTATCCTAACCACACTCGAAATATCTATTCAACTTATCACTTCCTTATTTATATTCATCAAGTATATAATAAATATTATTTCATATAATATGCCTACTTGATACCTAATTATCTTATAAAGAGTGAAGGTATTAAGTAGGCTTTATTCCTGTAAGTTCAATTCAAAATGTTTTTTCTTTTTTATTTAATCATTATTACCATTATCTTGATTATTTTTATTTTAACATCATATCTTATTATTTATTATTACATTCATTATAATACACCTTTCTATGATTTCACTATTTATATCAATGTATTTTCAAAAGCTCGGGGTTTTTCCTATATTAGTATAGTTAAACCCAAATTTTATTTAATAGTCACTTCAAATATTTTATTATTTCCTACTTTCTTCTCAGTTATTAGATATTTTTCAGGATTTTATTTTGTGATTCTTTCTCATATTTGGTTCCTAGATTATAATGCCTCTTTATGTTTTAATTTCATTACAGGACATTTAAATAGAGATGGTCACACAATTAATTATATTAGAATCCTTTAACCTTCTAATTGCAATAGGCATCATACCTATCTTTATTTCATTCCAGAATTATTTCGTGTTTTAAGACTATTTCATAAAGATACTATTAATGAATAGGATATTATTTTCAATCGCCTATTCAATATCCAATAATCCCTTCAGGTAAGAATATTGGGTAGGCTTTTTTGGTACAAATTTATTCAAAATATTATCAATTATCATATTTGCTACTTTGTTCGTCATTATTTTTGTTACTTTTATATTTTCAATTATTTTCTTATTTTATTCAATTTGACTTTGTATCAATTGTAATTATTAATTGTATTATATTATTCTTTCTTCTATCAAGGGTTTCTCATACCTTCTTTGTATAAAAAAGAAGTTTCGTACTCAAGTGGCCCATGAATTAGGCTCATTCCTCAAGATTTCCAGGTTTATTGAATATATCTCTGTTCATCCAGAATTTATAATGAATCAGCCAATGGCCATTTCAATTTTTCGAGACTCAGCTCGCAATTTCTTCCTTATCCATTTATATAATATGGTGGAGAATCCATTCTCAAATCCTCCTGGAAATCTTTTATATAAGAATTCATTTATTGAGTTATATGATATTTGTTATTATAATGTCATGTATTGTATCATTTATCACTATTTAAATAAAGTATTTATTTATTATTGCCTGCTTAGTGTCTAATTATTATTTGGGTAAAGACACTAAGTAGACTTTATCTACATAATCTTAATTAAAATGTTTATTGTTAAAAAATTCTTAAAATTCTTAAAAAAGTCTAGTGTTTCTAAAGATCCAATTTCTGATGATTCCTTGAGTCTGATTCTAGATAATTTTCAATACCTTTTATTTGATTAGAGCAATATAGATAATATCAATTATATTGAAAGAATGATTATAAATCTTGCTGAGCCTCAAATTCCTGGCTTCTGCTATATATACTTGTTTCGTAATAAGTACTATAATGAAATTGTATTTATCTTGTGTTATTTATTCTCGTTAAGCTATTGATATATGTCTTCTGGCCACTCAAAATATTTAGCAATTTCTTGATCTATTAGTTTCTTGGCATTTGGAGTGGGATATTCATGAGAATACTTGACTAATAGTTATATAGAATATCAATCTTCTCTCCAAACCTGACAGGGGATTTAATGATTCATGAAGTGATATTGAGGATGAATTTATTGAAGCATATCAAGAACATCTCTTTCAATATGAAAAAGATATAGTAAAATGGAAGAGTGCTCTTGAGATTTTACATTTTTAGATTCTGATAGGCTTGTGCATAACTATAAATTTATTTAACTATTATATTCATATTTTAATATATTATTATTTTCGAGTCAAATTAGTTAAATCATATGTATATATTTGTATATTTTTTGAATAAAAATTTTTCTTAAAAATGTCTCGCACTTGTCCTCACACCCCTCCTATTGTATATCATTATTTTTGTTTTATGCTTCTTAGTGACAATCTGAATACTATTTGCTTCGAATGTGTCAAAACATTTTCTAACTTGAATGAATTTTTTAGTAGTACTTCTGATACTAATACTGAGGCCTTCTTCTATGGTCCCCATTTTCTTTATGATATTTGCAATGTCCTGACCAATTATTTTCCAGGCATCTGTTTCATATACTGTGCAATAGATTCTTCAGACTGTGAAACTCTAGCCTATCAAATTATTCCAATATTGATAGTCCATTGTCAACATACTTTTGAAAGTTGATCTGATTGATCTCCATCATAAGTATTAAATTTATTTCTTGTATTTTCAATTTTATATCCCTCCCTTTCTTCCTCTTTATCTTGGTAAAGTTTCTTAATTTCATTTATCACAGTTTATAAAAACTATTTTATGAATTTTAAAACTATTTTTCAGGAGATAATATCTATTTCTCATCATTTACATCATCACTATCAGGCCTCTTTTCATTCAGTTAGTGAGTATTCTTACTGTGACTATATGTTCCATCATATCAGTAACCACTTTCAAAATCATCACTGTCCAAATTGTTACTGAACTATACATCTTCACCATTATTTTTAGAATTATTTTTGCTATTATTCTTTAGGGTTTAATCCCAAACTTTCTCTAGAGAAAAATTTTGTAATATTAATTAGTCATTACCATACTTTGATGTGTCCTTATTCTAGGGTGATCCCTAATTATCAAATAAATTGATATAGTTTACTATAATTATTTCATTTATTTATAATATTTTAATAAATTAATTATTAAAGTTACATCAATTTCTTACATGTTTCTATGATTGGCTCAATTCATGTATTATTTATTCCCAAATTAGTACAAAGCTATTTATATTTCCACGTGTTTCTTCTAAATTTGTTCATGTTTTTCAAACCTAATCGTTGTTTACATTTTTCTTTTGTCAATATTTAAACCTTAAAAATCTTCCTTTTCTTTTCTTCTTTACCCATCATATATACAATTCTTCTTGATAAATATTTTACTGAATTTATTATTTCTTATAACAACATCCTCTTAATATATTATGTTTTATTACTATTATTAGATTATGTCATATCATCATTGATATAGTAATATCCCTTTGAAGTCTCGGGACCATTGTTATTATGATAGGAGTCATTATACCCAGAGGTAAAGATGGATCCTTAAAGGAAAAAATAGGAACAAAAGTCAAATATCCCTTACTAGAAAAAATTAAAAATTTTAAATTAATAACTATAAAAAAACAATTTACAATTATTCTCCATTATTCAAATTATTGATTTATAGTATTTTTGTGATTTTTGTCCCTATTAAATTGAAAAGCTATAAATTTTGTCCCTCAAAAAGGGATATAAGTAATCTGCAAAATTTTATATACTAAATACTTTAGGGACCCATCATTACTTGGAAGCACAACCTTCTCTGTCATATCCTCACCTATTATTGTCATATATTGTGTATCCAGTATAATGTATACATAGGTGAAATATTTGATCTTCAGAATGTCTTCCGTAGATGTCTTTGTTACCACAACCCTGGCATCTCCTTGGCGGCCAATCTGTATTGTTATTTCAATGAGTCTTGAGGTACCTATCAAACTCCATTTGTTCCTCCTTTCTTCTAAGAGACTGGTATTACCTTGAGCTGTGTAGTATTCCCCTCAGGGTTTTTATGGAATAATTGTCTTATGTTTACGTCCTTTTTGTTTGAATTTTTCGACGTGATCATTTTTACATGTAATTCATTCTTTCTTGAGATTTTAGACATTCTCTTGGCTCCTCTTCAACAATATTCTTGAATAAATTTCAATTGTATCAATACTATGTCTCGTTTTCTTGCTGACAGGTACTTTAATTTTTATTTCTTTTATTTTTTCTAGAAATATATGACTGTATTCATAGAGGTCTCAATAACTTTGGTCATTATGATCGCTCAGTCCCTCTTGATCAGAATGTCCATGTCCTTTTCTATGAATTTTTTATATTGCAGGATAGTTACATTGATCTATTAGAATATTTTGAATTAAATAGATTATTTTATCATCATAGTTTCCATTTTTAATCTTTGTTAATTGCAATAAAGTTTTTGTGATGCATATTATTTGTGTATGCTTACATGTTCTTTTTGTTGTAAAGTTTCTTTCCTGAACCTTAATCTCGCTATTTAAGAGTGTGTTTTCTCTTTTCATTATCCTTGTATTCTCATTAAGTATAACCAACTATTATTATTTTTCTTATTCCGATTTCTCTGGCAACCCTCATGCTCATTCTTCTTGTCATAGTCAAAATAACTTTGACTCCTATCAGTTTCATTCGTTTCCTGATTGTCTTCATGATGATACATGCTTCCTTTATCTCTACATTTTATTTATCCTTTTTTCACATTTTCAGAATTTTATTTCTAGTATCAAGCTCCTCATCCTGTCCTCAATGTGATCATTATTTTCAAAATATAATCCACATTCATCAGAATATTCATAATTTCCATTTTTACTCTCCTCATTATTCAACATCTGAAAATATCAACCACTTTACTTCAAAGTGTCATGAGTTATGATGTACCTATCACCTTTTTATCTTTATTATTTCTTGTCAAAGGTTCAACATCCCTATGTGTGTGCATTTCCCTTAAGTTTATGGTATGGTCGGGATATCATGATTATTCCCTTTTCTCTTTATTTCTTCTTTTAATAATCATGTCTAGCTCATATTACCTGCCTGCATTTTTCAGCTGTGCAGGTGCTTAGCTATCTTATGTAGGTGCCCTTGACTATTACTGATGTTGCCTCATCCTCAAATCCTTTATTATTTATTCTTTCTCTTAATAGGTACTCTAACATTTTCTTTCTTCTTTATTTTCCTTTTCAGGTATCCTTTCCCGAATCTGTTATACTATTGACTATTATCCTTTTTATAATTTCCATCTTTCTTTGGATCAAAATGTTTATTTTTTAAGTTGTCGATATGAGTTAGAGAATGAAATTATCGATATGTTAATTTGTAATAATTTTATTTTTTAAATAAAATTCTAAAAATAAATTCTATCATCACATGTTTTATTGCATCATTTTTAAAATTGTCGATCTTGTGTTGATCCTGTTAAAAATTTTCACTTGCTGATTCCTGTTTTATTTTTAGTTTAATTCCTTTTTCGTAAACAATCTTATATATTCTTGAACTTTAATGTTATTATTTAAAGACGTTTGCATCCTTTCTCATGATTCTTTTACTGTAAACTATGTTTAACAATCAATCCAACAATTCTAACAATGCTTCAAACAATTTTCCTGATCTTGACTTTCAAAATCTATTCGATAATCGATTCTTTTTTAATTCGTTTCTCTTTTGAATTTATTATGTTATTGTTTAATGTTTCTTATCTTTCTTAATTCTTTAGTCTCTAATTCAACAATTATTGTTTGTCCGGATTGCAATCATTGTTTTTTGATTTCTTATGATGCTTCACATAAGCATCGAATTACCACTGTCCCAAGGTTCTCTGTTAACTTTGAGGCACTCATTAGGGTCAATAGCCTCACAATTGAATATTGTAGGGCTATGGATTTGTTTCTTTCTCAAATATTAGTTTGCTTAAATTGTTGTTACCCTTTCTAATATTTGTTCAAATTCTTTTAATACATATTATCATTTATCTGACTCAAAGTCTCTTCATGATCCTAATTCTCAAGCTTATCAAAACATTCATTATCTTTCTGACTGATGTCATTCATTATAAAATGAAATTATGGATATTTTAATTTATGAAGGTCTTAATTTAGATCTTTAATAAAGATATTCTTATATAAATGTTTATTAAGATGTTATATTTTTGTCGTATTACATATACAAAGTTCTAAAGTCACAAATGTATATATTAGATTTTAGATAAGTTTTAAGGATTTAAATGTTACAATATTTCTTCTCATTTCTCTTCTTCTGTTTCTTCTTTCTCAAAATTATTTTCAATAAAATGTCTATCTATAATATATTAAATGAATTTTTTCACCCTATTACTAATATAATTCTTTTTCTTATTCTCTTTCATTTAAAAATTATTAAAGTAATATCATTAGATTCCAATAATTCTAAAGAAATAAAGTTTTATAAAAAGCATATAGAAAACTTATTATTAAAAATTTGTGATATTTTTGAAATAATTTTGTTTATGAATTATAAACTTATTTTTAGAAATATCTTTGACTTGTCCTTTTTCCTTATAATATTATATTGTATATATTATCAACTCCCTTTACTTCTCAAATTTTTCTAAGGATTTGAAGACTATCCTTCTTCAATATATTTTTATGATAATTATTATTGTGCTAAAGGTTATTGAATATATTAAAGGTATGCTCCCTTTCTATTCTTGATATATCTTCAGTTTCTTATTTTTTTAAGCTGTTCTTTGTACTTGAGCTTCAGCTTTTCAACTCCCTTCTTGTTTGTTTCTTGAACAAAAGTATTTTTTGACTCATTTTTTTCTGACATTGATTTCTTCAACCTCTTCTTTTGTCTTAATGGCTTTTCTTTTATTTATTATTATTATTATTTTATTTAGATTTTTTAAGAAGTTTCTTGATATTTTCATGTTATTTTTGTATTCATACATATTATTGGCTTGGGTTCTTATATAGAAATGTTTTTCGTATAGATTTATCCATGGTTTCTTATCGACTCATTACTATCTTCCTTGATGCTTCACTCTTTAAACCTGTTTTTTAGTTAAAGTTTATAATACTACAAGCTGTTTTTCTTATCTGCGTTATCCCAATTCTATTTATACTTCCTTTATCTTGTATCACCGTGTAACCTATAGCATCAGCCATATTATTTGTTAGTTATATGACATAACATTACTTGATTGTTTTTATTATTAGATATTTGTGTAACTTTTGTGTTATATATTTTCTTTGTAATTGTCATTTTTTGTTAAAATTGATAAAGATTTAAATTTTCCCTTTTCTTGT
>CAJVPT010006423.1:0-11049 GCA_910592055.1 Acaulospora colombiana
TGACCCAGTGTCAATAATCAAATAGATAGGATAGTCATCAATTTTTGTATCACAATACAATGCTTCCACAGCTTTTGGGTTAGTTGGTTCAATTTGTTCAGGTAGAGAAGAGGTTAATGTAGAGGGATTTAAAAGTATAGAGGATTTCTGACCCTCCTTAGGTCCCCTTAATCTTTTAAATGGTGGTTTACTCACTCCACAGCATCAGTAAAGTCCTGCATAGAAAGATTAAGCCATTGCTTGCGATTGTTGGATTGGTTATTGGAAGATGATTGGTTGTTGTTAGATCCATTCCCATTTGTTGAATTGTTGAGATTTCTTTGAGAATATTGGTTGACCAAGTCTTCAGGTTGGTTACAAATAAAACATCTTCTTTCATTGTTGTTATTGTTAAACTGATTTTTATTGTTATTATTGTTATTATTGTTGTAGGACCTTCTAAAGTTATTGCCATTGTTCTCATTGTTACCATTATTGTTGTTGCAGTGTGACCTACAGTCACATTGCAAATGTTCAACTTTTCCACAATTGTTACAAGTGCGAGTTTTCCTTTGATTTTCTCCCTTATTATTGCTATTAATATTATTGTTACCAGTATACCTCCTATTATTTGAAGTTGCCAATTGTTGAAATCCTTGAGAGAGTTGGGTAATTGCTATTTTAATATCCTTAAGTTCATCAGCATCCTGATTCAAGTAATTGCATCTCAAAGAATAGGCACTCAAGATAGAATTCCTGAAGTAGGCTGATTCAGCAGCATGAGCACGGTTGATAGCTTCAACCATATCAAGAGGACAAGAAATTTCAATTAATTCCTTCAATTCATTCCTTAATCCATTGATGAATTGCCTGGTTTTATCCTTAAGAGGGTAGTTGTTGTTAGGATCAATGTGCTTGTAAAGAAGAGTTATTGTATTTGGATATTCATCCACTGTTTCTCCTTGTTTTTGTATTTGCTGCCTTAATTGATTCATATATCTTGATTTGTGATAAGTGGTACACCAAGTTGCATGAAATTGATGCATAAAAGATTCAGCTGGATATGTTGCATTGTCTCAGTAATTGATTTGGTCATTCATAGAAGACTACCAAGTGTGTGCAATTCCTTTAAGGTAAAAGAAAAGTATTTCAAATTTGCGAAGCTCATTGATGCAATTTGCCCTGTATCCTTTATCAAATTCATTGAGTTGAGTAAAAGAATCCTGTTCCCTTTCTTTGAAGATTATAGATCCACTAGCTTGTTTCTCTTTGATTGTTGTTTCTTGCAGTATTTATTTCAGCAATTGATTTAGAGAATTGTCACAGTACATTGATAAAATTTTGATCATTATTTTGTCCATAATTATAGGTAGGTTAATTTTGTTGCTCCTTCCTTTGCTCATTCCTTTGTCTTTGGCCTAGCCTATTCTTGTGTGGTAGTGGTTGCTATTTATTCTCCCTGTTATTCTGATGGTTGTTATTGCACTCCTTCTGTTTATTACTTTCTTTATTATTATTCTGACCTGATGGAAGATACCTATTCCAAGGTTGATTCAAGTTGAAAGGATGGCCTGCTTGATCTCAAGGGTCCTGAAAAATATTATCTATTGCTAAATTATAAGGTAGTGGAGAAGAATGGATTGCATTATATTGGTTGTGATTATAAGTATCCAAAGAGTGGATTGAAGAAGAAGAAAAAGGAGTTTCAAGAGAGTATTCAAGATAAGTAGTTGCAAAATCTGGTAGTGGTTTTGGAATCCAGTTATCAAAGTTGTTATTTATCCAATTGTTTTTTTTGGAGAGCAAGGTCCTATCATCGTTACCAAAATGAGATCAAATTTATGTTTGACTGGTGTGTCCAAGTGAAATTGCTTTTAAAAGGACAATTTTCAAAGAATTAATTAAAGAAACAGTATATAATAATTAAAGAAGTGTTCAAGAATAGATTCACCAAGAATCCTTTAAACAGTGTCACACAGTGTTTCACAAGAAATATGGTTTGCTCAGAACCCAAGTTTATTAATAAATCAAGAAAACTAGAACAATTCCTTTAGCCCTAAAATCAAAAGAAGATATCCAATCTTCAAGAAATCAAAATGAAGTTATTTTTCAACTTCCAAAGTCAAGTGAAGCTATCTACAAACTTATCTTACTTTTGAGTGAATTATGACTGCTTATATACTTGTAAAAATGAGTCACTTGGGTCATTTGGGTCTTCTGGGCCTCCTGGGCTATCTGATTTATAGTAAATTATGTCATATGCTATATTTGATAAAGTGATCTATGCTAATCAAGTACCAATAAGAATATCAAAGAATATCAAAGAATATCAAAGAAATAATTATAAATAAATAGATAAAAATGGAAATAAAATAAAGATCATGCCTAAAAATAACTATTCAATGGTATTAGATACTATTTTTATCACATCACCTAAAAAATATAATACTAAGAAATAACAGATTGATATATGTAGATTAGCTTATCGACTATAAAGCAAGCAAAGTGAGAAATTGGAGTATACTTCAACTTATCCAAAAAACAGATAAAGGCATTATTCCAAAATGGTTCTTAAATATAAGTAGGATATTCTCCAAAGATTTTTTAAATTAGTTTATAGAATTATGAAAAATAGATTGAATAAAATGAAAACCAACATATTCTATAGTCTACTCTAACCATGACAAGAGACAAAAAATATGAATAATTAAAAAGAATACCAATCACCAACTAATATATAAAAAGCTATTACAAGAAGAATATAAGAAAAAAACAAAAATTGAACACTACAGATATCAGAATAGTGAAAATAGTCAAGCGGCAAAACTAATTAAATACATGGGTTATTTAGAAGATTTTATTCAAGAACAGTGTTATATAGTGAAGGGAGATATGGAAGCAATATATATAATATCATATCTTAATACAAGAAAAAGTACTAGAAGAGTCCAGATACTAACAATCCCATATTTCACAATATAATGTTTTCAAAAAGAACAATTGAAAAAACAATAGATAGCAATCAAATTTCTGTACAGAGTCTGCAGGAGCCATTTCATTAGTTTACTTTTCAATGTGTCACAAGATAGATTATATAAATATAGAAAGTTGAAAAAAATAATCATTAAAAAGAATATTAAAGAAGAAATATATCAAGATTACTTAATAAAGATACTCCAATATAATCAAAGATTCCAAAAAAGTTTAATTTTCTATTCAGACAGATTACTAATTAATTATGGCAGTAATAATATGAAGATGGTAGTAGTATGAATCCAAATAAGTAATATAGGAAAAGAAGTAGATTTCAAACAAGAATAAATAGTTGGCCCTCATTAAATCATATAGAACTAACAGCAATAGTTACAATACTTCTGGTGGTTCCAGTAGGTAGCTCAATTGAAATTTCTATAAATAGTCAATATATATCTCAAAATAAAATATAGTTGAGAAAAATGATTAAAAAAAGATACATAAAAAAGGATAGCTAAAGAATAAAAACTGGTCATTATGGACTTGAATAACAAAGCTAGTCAAGAAAAAGATCTAGATTTGAAGCTTATCAAGATCAAGGTATACTCTTGAGACCTCTATAATAATGAAGCAGATGCTCTATTCAAAGATAATCTCAAACTTTTGATGATAGAATGGAAAAATCTCACCTTGTACAAAATTCTTACAGAAATCAAGTGACAAAACAAAACTTTAAATGATCCCATAAGACAATTTATTAAGAAGATGAATAACAAAACTATAACATATCAATGAATATTACAAAACAAAATAGAAAAAAAATGGAACTATCAAATTCAAGAACAACAAGGCCATACATAGGATCTAATATAAGAGAGAATAAATAGTTATATATAGGATATATTGTTCAAAGATTCTCAAAGAAAAAGTTTTCTTATCAAGCTGACAAATTATGAGCTATCAATATTAAGTAAACTAACTATAAGAAGGCCAGACTTATATAAACCAGTAAAATGTACTGTATGTGATCTTTAGGAGAAAAAAACAATTGCTAGAATATCTAGCATACAAGAAACAAATAAAGAAAATATAGAATAAAGATCTTAAAAGAGTTTTAATGAATTTCTGAAAACTCTTACAAGAAAGGAAAAAGAAAGGAAAAAAGAAGAATACTAGATTAATAGTGAATAATAATAAAGAAATAAGTGAAGTAGACAAGTGAACATTCAGGTTAGTAGAACAGTTCTTAACAACTAATCAGAATACATTAAGTTTCTTTATAAGATTAATAAGAAATAAATTCATTCTTGAGATAGTGAACCTTAAATACCATGATAAAAGAATTGAAAAAGAAGCAAGAAGATGGATTAAGAAGTTGCAAAGTGTAACTTGTAACCAGTTTTAGAAGAGGGTCTGGAACACAAGATGTGAAAGGATAATAGAATGAAAAAGATTGCAAGGAATTTAAAAGAAGGATAAGATAAAAAGAATTCTTAATCTTTCAGGTACTAAAACCATATGATTGAAAAGGAAAGCTCTGATATTAGAGGAAGGAATATTAGAAGATAAAGATCTAAAAAATATCTTATCAAGAAGTATTAGATTTGGGATGAGATAGTTGGATTTTGAGTAATGTCAAGACTTGAAAGTGATCTGCAGGTAATGATATTAAGAGCCAAAAGGGTTTTTACCTGAACTTCTAATGGAGCAATAAAACACTCTCAAAGTTACACTTAGAGTAGTAATTACAAAGACATCTGAGCTAGTTGATATTTTTTAGCTTTAGCAATTCATATTATATATATAGTTTACAAATATTTAATAAAGCATGCATAACTAGTCTGACGGAGGGTTAAAAAATTTTTTTTATTTTTTAAAAGATATTGAAAAAATTTTTTTGCTTTTTTTCTTTCTTTTTTATGTAAATATATTTGCACAATTTCATATATTTTTTTCTTTTTTCTTTCTTTTTTATAATATAATTTTTTTTTATTCAATATTGTAGAAAATAATTGATTTTGATAATTGGCTGGTGATGATATGAGTTATTGTGTATTTATCCAAAGTATTCATAAAGTATCATATTATCATCATGGTTAAACTTAGAGGTTACAGCTTGAGATAAGTTTGTTGGTAAAGATCTACTGTAGTTTAGCTTAGGTTCTACATGCATATAACACTTGAGTATATTTTGTATCAAGTAGTCTATTGACATAATAAACATATACTACCAGTATGGCTTAACGGATTATTTCAAAAAAAAGTAAAGTCTTGTTTTAAATAATCTTGATTGAATTCTGAATAAAAGTTTTTCAATAATTTATATATTTACTATATCATCGATAAGTATTTAAAAAATATTTTATCTTTCAAGATATTATAGATAGGCAGTTAGGCAGCATATACTGTAAGAGAAAAAAGATACCTGATGATTGAAGTTTTTAATAAGTTTTTATTTCTTTCATAAAATCATTCTAGATTCACAATCGATATCAATATTTTAACAAATACTGTAAACGATGTTATCATATTAATTTAATTTATTAAAGTTAACTAATACAGTAATACCGAAAAAAGAATTAAGAAATAATTTTTTATTTAATCGAAAATTGAATAGTGATTTTTTTGTGACTACATATTTAAACACACACAAGAGAGTCGTACTTAGAAAGATTGGAACATGCATTAACAAAGAAACGAAATATTGTGATTGATCTCCAAATAAGTTGACATGACGTCCGCGCTTGAAATAAAATTTATTCACAAGTGAATTTTGACATGCGCAAATGAACATCACAAAGAATGTCACGCGCCCTTCTTTCGTTGTTTGATTGCAATGCAAAGCCAAAGGCGGTGGTGTTATTATCTTTAAGATCTGATAATGAATTAACCCTAAAACAACATATAGTATGATGCGTGCACATACTGTATATAGACATTGTTGCATGGAGATCGGAAGGATACACTCCGACCGACATGTGAAATGTATGTGAAATATATGCGAAAGACGGATTGCTAAACTTTTTTTGCGATCCAAATTTTTTTATCCCCCCAACCACAAAAATCCATTCTTAAGACTTTATATACAACGCGCATTCATATCACAAATTTTTTGCAGTATCTACAACTTTGCATGTGCGCTTACCGAAGTATCATATTCCCGTGAATAATTTTACACCGACAAATTTCACTGATGCTTCGAATGCATAATAGCTATTCCCTGTAACCAAAGGTTTTCCTGTTACGAAAAAGCATCTTAACCATGTGTAACAATGAACAGCGATGCATAACATCATAACTAGTGCCACATAAGTGCATAAAATAAATATATGATAAGCAAAAATTTTAACCGTATAACTATTTTAACATCAAACAAAAAATTTCGCTGCATGTCTTGGGGGGGTTTAACAAAATCAATTTTTGTTATTAATTTATATATACTGTATACTGTATGCTGTATATGGATGCCGTATTTCCAGTGGTAATGTTAACAAAAAGAAATCCAAGTATGCACCTATAAAGGAAATTCATTATGTAACCCATATGGAACAATGGTCATCTGAGTTTGGAAAGGATTACACAGCTTACTTGGTCATTGTTTTATACGACAAGAAACTTGGAACGTACACGTGTTACTTAACTCGTCATTGTCAAAAAAGTTTATGCGAGATGATATAGTGATCTGCGATTACGTAATATTTGTTACCTGTGCGGATCAAATTATTACCAAAATGGAGATCACCTAACCCACACGGAATTTACAAATTAGAATCAAAAGTATAATTGATACTTCGGTTGCGAGAGGCGCTAGTGCAGGTTGTATAATTTCACCGATGCTATAAGGTGGAGCGTCCACACGGTAAAAAACCCTTCTTAGACTGACCAAATGGGGATTTCTATTCTACCTATAAAGCCCCAACTCATGGAGACATTAACCGTAAGGAACACGACAAATAATATGTGATTGGATATTTTACCTGCGAGAAAGTTGTACATGAACAATGAAAGATTTAGGTGATTTAGTCGGAATAGTAATATCACCGGTGTTCGGTTTTTGCATATTACACAAATTCTTTATCTTGCGGAGTTCGAAAAGGTTAGACTCTTGAACTCCTAAAACGAAGATGAGAAATGATTAGTAAAGATAGTGAACACACACAGGTCATGCGTTTATCTGAATTTTGAGAAACAATAAAAAAAAAGATCTTTGAATGCAGATAATACTGCTACTTTGATTGTCTTGAACGACAACTACGCATGGTATTGATTCAGCGTTTTCTGTCATATGATGAAAGCTGAGATTTTTTTGAATGAATCCTTCTTCGGAAGAATACCTTTTTTTATCCTTAATAATATTGTGCTTAAATTGGCCCTCCGAAAGATGTTGGCGAAGCCCTGTTTTCTCAGCCCATCCATCACTCAATCGTCTGTATATTGATGTACAGATATCGAAGATCATCAAAACATATGCCGCACTTATTATTGATTACTCCGACGCTCTTGGAACAATGCCGAATATTGGGTTATAAAGAATTATCACACAGTATTAATTATCAATACCAATGAAACAACTGCGCTTGCGGAACTCAGTGCAAACTTTGGGACGCGTTTTGTCACGTGTTTGACCTGGCGCACTTTATTTGTAGAACAAATTAAAGAAATAAATTGACCAAGCTGTATACTGTAAATAAAAATTAATATTGTTGAATATAACGTGCATTCTTATTTTTTATTTTATTTTATTTTATTTTTTGAAAGGGAATAGCACCTATCTTTCCTGCTACAATATAAACAATTCATCAGCGAAGTATTCATGCAAGGTCTCTGAATTCCGCCAACTTATTTCTCGTTCTACAACTTTATCTCACATATTTCTTTAAGCATTTTAAAATGGTACTCGTTACTCGATTGACAAATAAGAAAATTGAAATTTAAAGTTTAATCGAATTATCACCGTGATTTCAAATAGATTCGTGAGAGAAGAGGGAGACGGTCACTCTCAAAATACAGTATAAGTTGTAAGTTTCACTTGATTCATTGATGCATGCATGTGTTGAGAGAATTGAATTTTTCTTTATTGTTCTCTTGTTTTACTAACATATGATTGTACTGATATACTGATTCGGCGAGAATTTATCGTGTTTCTTTTGCTACAAAACCAGTTGTCTCCTGGAGAACAACACGGATCCTACAATTCAAAAATCCTATCATATTATCTATTACTGTATGTGAAATAAGATATCCGAGATGTATTCCATTTACGTTTCGCTACACAAGCTCGCGCTCTTCGAATATACACAACGCCAGCATGAAACACCACATTTTCGATAGATCAACAATTTCACTATAATTCGTTAAATCTTTCGTCTGATATTCGACTCGACGATGAGATTGGTGGGTAGATCAAATGAATATGTACAGTAAACGTTGTGTACTAACTAATACTAGATCTTAAAGCACGGGTTAAACTAGCATACTTTACAGAGCTTACTAGTCAAAAATGGAACACTGCTACCTAGCGAAATAAGCCTTTATAAAAACGAAAAAATAGATCATCCCGATATAGGTTTGTCGAGTTTAGTTGAGTGACCAAGTTACTATTAATTTCTTATCTCTCCTCTATCTCCTTTTGCTAAATTAGATGAAGAGATTGCGATTTTTTTTCAATATTCATTATTGTGTAATTATTACGCTATTTAAATAATTATTCGAGGTAAATATGAAAAATTAATGAACCCAAAACGAGTAAAAGAATAACTCTTTTCTGCGGTTGGTTCACTTGCGAGCTCGGAGATACGTCTCTTTCAAAAGATGTTCCACATAATCACCTAATATTTTTGTTCCATTAGACCAAGAGTTCCAATACGGGTGAATCTTAAAGCCAGGGGAAATAATTAATAACTTCCTGTGTAATCCACTTGCGGTGCGCAGATATGTCAAGTATGGAACAAAAAAAGACTACCCCAAAAACGCAAAATTCTCATCATTTGATTTGACATGAATATTTGAAAACATAAACTATGTAACTGTGAAATCGTAAACATTCTCCTGAATTCTTATATCTAGAATCTTCACCAATAATTGCCTATTTGTTTTTCGTCTTCGATTGACGTGCAATTACGTAATTCATGAATCAACGCACGTACGTGCGACGTATTACAACACCTACGCGAATAATTTCAATCGGAAAGTTGGGCTGCGTCGATCGTACTCGCTTTATTAATACTGTAAAATTCTATAACTTCTGTTTTCTGAAATAACATTTTGAGAGAACAATTGATATATGTATTCTTTGAAATATGTGCATAAGTTCTCTTCGAGAGTTGTTCATGCATCATTTTAAGTTTTTCCAATGACAAAAAATTTTCTTTGAGATTGGTGGATGTATGTAATATGAACCTTTTTTTTTTTTTTTTCTGTGTGGTGCAACAAAATAAAACTCGTTACGGGCCGATTTGGAAATTTTTTTTTCATGTCTGTGCATTACGTAATTCGCCAATAGGCTGTAACGGTTATTTATAATTGCTTAAATTGGACGATTTTGCATTCCATATCTTGAAAAAAAAATTTTTTTTTTAAAAAAAAAGCCTAGTTACAGTAAATTTTAAACAAATATTTATATATTATAACATAATTTTATTTGATCAAATATTTATAATTAATTAAATAAATCTGACAAAGATTAATTAATTTTGACCAGAGTTATACTAGTACATAATTCCAGGTATAATTAATTGAACCCGGTTAGAATTGGTTGATTCCGGCCAAATCGATTGAGTTTGGATAGTTCCGACCGGAATTGAGTAATACCAGTCAAACTAAACTCAAATCGATTAATTTCGATCAGAATTAAAACAATTCCGGCTAGAATTAAAGTAATTTCTGTCAACTTTAAACCCGAATTAATTGATTTCAGCCAGAATTAAGATGATTTTAGCTTAATTTATTAATTAAATTGGTCAAACTCAAATTTAATTGATATCAAATAATCTCGATCAAAATTAATATATATATATATATATATATATATTCTAGTCTAACTAACAGGACAAATCTTTATTGAGATATTAGCAATACATTTTAGATTACATGAACAACTCGTACAACCCTATTTTAACTATCTATCTCTATCAAGTTTGCCAATTTTACCATATAGTAATATCATTTTTATCAGTTACCCTATTTTGTCTAGATCTATAGTATTCTGAAGATCCATATTGGACTTCTTCTTATTTAATCTTCAAGGGGCTTGTGATATGTGTTTCATGATAAGGTCTTGTTTTCCACTTAATGATAATGGGTACCATGAATGATCCTTTCTATTTTTAGTCCTTAAAAGGCTAATTTAAACCTTGATTTTTCCAGACATAGCAGTCATATGTTAATATCTAAGCAGTTTAATGATATACTTTGTAGGTGATATATAGTCTTCCATTATGACTATTTTTAACTATTCTCTAGGTATAACCTATAAGATGTATTTCTTGATCAAATGAGACCTTGGATTTTTTTTAAATGTATTCATCTACTACAGTTCCTATCATGACACTAATACTAATCACTAGTCTATGCATCCAGCTATTTTCTCTAGTAGCTATTAATTTTATGATCTATAGAATTTCCTATTAATTCAAATTTATTACAGTCCATTATATTTTTGATTGATACAAATGACTGAAGTCTTTCATATCTTCCATGAGAGTGTTTTTCAAGAAAAGGTAAATATTCATATTTCCATTAGAGATATGAACCAATTAGAGTCTTTCTTAGTTGTTTTGATGTCTTTACATATTTCAGATAGCAAGAATCTTTTGTTTTTTCTAGTACTAAAACTAATTAGAACCTACTGTATATGATCTAATTTTTACATCATAGTTGAATAATGAATTTTTATAGGTTATTTTATGTATAAGCATACATATAACTGATTAGCATGTATCTTATACAATGTAATTTATATTGCAAAACTATTCTTTAGTGGGATTGAATTAACAATTCACTATATATATATATATATATATTTTAAACCCTCTGTCAGGCTAGGTATGTGTGCTTTATTAAACATATGTATACTTTACATTAAAAATATATCGCTAA
>CAJVPT010006424.1:0-11048 GCA_910592055.1 Acaulospora colombiana
TCTGGTTTTTCCAAGAAAATTGCCAAAAAAGAAAATTTTTTAGGAAATTTAGGATCAGCGGAAAGAGTTTTTTTTTTTTGTCTGGAACATACAGTATAATATTACCACTGGTTTAATTATATTAATAGTCAAATATATCAAAGCTAAATCATATTACATCCCTAGAAATCTACATACATTAAAGAGAAGAGGCTATGCAATAATTTGTTTCTTATTAGCACAAGATTTAAATAATGCTTTAAAACAACATATATTTATTTATGGCTATAAACTTACCTGGAGTACTAGAGAATATTTTAAACAAGAATAAAGCCCTTCTCAAGAAAGATAAGATCATATTAGTAAGAGTGCTAGGGAGCACTTTGAAAAAGAAATAGTATAAGAGGAAGAATTGACTCATATAGAAAGTAGTGAAAATAATGAAAAAAAAGTTTACTTCAAAACAATAAATAGCAAACTTTACTTAAAACAATTAGATCAAACTAATATCAGAAGCAATACTAGGATCAATTGATATACAATATCTAAGGATGAAGCAGAAATAGAAAAAGATTCTAAAAAAAGAATAGATCTAGAAAGAAGAGAAAAAAGGAAAAGACATAATTTTCAAGACAACAAACATACTACTAGAACAATAGAAACTTTATAATGTTTTTGCTACTGGTAGTAATAGGGAGTCAATAAAACATTGTTATATAAGATGTTGATAGAATAGATCTGAAAGTTCCTACCCTAAAAGTGAAAGTGATCAAGATTTCCTTTATCAGATACTAAACAATCTTAAATGACTAAATAATAGAATAAATCTAATTGAAGAAAAAACAGGCAGTCAAAATAGAGTAAGAAAGAGGTGATAGAATAATCACTCCTGAAATTAGTATCAGTTCAATCAATGTATACCAGGAGAGAGTTTGATCCATAAGAAGAGTCAAGCTTTTCCTGGAAAAAAGGTACAATTCTGAAGGAAACAATAGATATAAACATAACCTCTTCTTATATAACATATAATATATTACTAAATAACTTTATACGTACATTAAAAAAGAATACTATTAATAAAATTGAAAAAGAACATACACTATATAATAAATATATTATAGATAACTCTTCACTAGCCAATACAATTTCAGTTGGAATACACAATGTCAAAGGGATTAATACTAGCCTGGATCAACAAAGGTTATATAAACTCTTACAAGAACTCAATATAGATATCCTAGGCATATGTGAAATCAAACTAATAAATGAAGTAGTAGAGTTCACCTTTATTTCACAACAAACATACAAGTTTTTTCACAGTAGCAATAATGAAAAATCCAAAGGATCTAGAGTGAGACTCCTTATTAATAAAAACATTGAAAAAAAGTTAAAATATATAGAAAAAATAGAAGGCTACATAATAGAAGCCAACTTTTTATCAACAAGATATAAACTCTATATTTATTAAGCATATTTGCTATCAGAAAAAACCATAAGTAAATAGCTATAACAATTACTTCAAAATAAAATTCTAAACAAGCAAAGAAATTACTTTAAGATCATAATCATAAGAGATTTTAATACAGTCATTAATTGATTAGTAGATCAGTTACTCTATAATAAAACAATACTTAGATACAGAAAAACTAAAATAGGCCTTTTCAACTTTTTAGAAGACTGGAACTATATAGATGTTCAGAACTCCTGGAAAGAAAAAAGCATTATATTCATATGGATAAACAATACATTATATAGTAAAATTGACTATATCTGATTATCACCAGAAATTAGTCTAAATAATATATATGAGTTTAAAAATATTTCAGTAAAAATATTATCAGGTAGTGATCATACTTTATTATTGGCAAGAATAATAACAAACAATCTACTTAAGTATCAAGCTCAAGAACAATGTAGATCAAAAGGCAAGAAAATATCTAACCCAGTAAATTCTACAATTGAACAATGGAAGAAATTCAAATTCTGGATAGAAAGCAAGTTTTTAGAGATTGATTCTCAATCTCCTTAATTAAGAGTAACAAATGATTCTCAAGAAATTGTTAAGGCCTGACATGATTTCAAGTCAATAATTATCAAAAGTGTATATAAACACCTTAAAAAGAAAAGAATCTACTCTACCCCTAATATAAGAAAAGAAGTGAAGCTTGAATTCACAATTTTAAAAAAAGACTTTGAAATCTATAGAGAAAGTAATAAGATTTATTTTTTTCTAAAGAAATTACAAGACAACTGGGTTGTTAAAATTCTAAAAGATATAGAAAAAACTATCCAAAAATTAAGAAAGTCTTGATAAATCTATTGATAAAAAAATAACTTCTCCCCAGTCACAAGAAGAAATTTCAGAGCTATTGTCAAAAGTTACTAAGATAGAACATACCCTTAGAATGATACGCAAGAAGAAAAAAAGTCTTCACATCAGAAATCAAATTAAAGAAGCCCTAGAAAACAGATATAAAAATCTCAAATTTAATTAAAATTTCTATCTTGAACTGCAAAAGATCCAAAATTACACCAGATGAAGTTTTAATAAAGAATTAGGAAGAAATAGAATACATAACTACTAATCCTCAAACTATCAAAAGAAAGACTAAAAACTATCATAAAAAAGCTTTTAAATAAAGAAATACCAACTTTGAAAGTCTAGATTCCTCTTGGAAAAAAGAATACCAATCTAAAGAATGGATTAATCCAATATGATACTTATCACTAACAGAGGAAATTAAATTAGAGAAACTCGAAGCTACTTTGCAACATCTCCTGAACAAAAAGATAGCTGGTCCCTTATATATTAGTTATGAAATGCTCAAACACTTAGGTATCAAAGGAAAAGAGACCTTATACTTACTGTTCAACAAGTCTTAAGCACTAGACAAATACCCAAGAAATGGAAAAGTAGTAACATCTATTTTATCCCTAAACCCAAGCTCTGAAGATATCAATTGAGTGACACAAAACCTATTATTTTCCTTGAAACTGCTTAGAAATGTTTTATCAAGATTTTTACCAATCATCTATCAATGATATATAAATAATATAAAATTCTTAAAAATCCAAACTTTGCTGGTTTACTAGGAAAAAGCACAACAGAACCTATTTATCTATTGAATAGTATTTATGAAGAAACGAAAAAAAAAAAAAAGAACTATGGATCCTTTTTCAAGATACTACTAAGGCATATGACACAATATCTTTCTTTATGCTTGAAAAAGCCATAGATCAGATTTGAATTTCAATAACTATCAAGAAGATTATAATAGATTTCTTCAAAAACAGAAGTTGTAGTATTATTCTTTCCAATGGACTCTCTAATCCAATAATTATAGAAGATGGTATAGACCAAAGAGAAACAATTTCTTCACTGTTATAGAGAATTTTTTATAATTCATTGCTATATAAAATCCAAAATAATATTACACTGGGTTATACTATGGAAGAAGAATAGTCACTCAATTTTCATAAACCTGAGAAAAAGATCAAGCTCTCTAAGGTAAGCAGTAATCATATATATGGATGATATAACCTGAATCATCAAATCAAAAAAAAATCTGAAAAGTATTTTGAAAGAAGCAAAAAAGTTTTACATAGCAAATGACTTACAAATTAATGTGACAAAGTCAATTCTCCTTACCATTAATTGAAATCTTCAAAACCCTGGAATGGTTCAAGCTAGACTAAAGAATATTATAGTTCATGAGATCAACAAAAAAAATAAAGCCAGATTCCTTGGTATTTGATTAGAATCAAAACAAAAAAACCAGAATATGATTTGTTCAATAAAATCAAAAATCAGAGTAGTAGTTAAGGCAATAACTAAAAAGAAGTTGATAGAAAAACATGCTTGATATGTTATCAATAAAGTTTTGATTCCAAGAATAAAATATAAAATGCAATATATATACTTGAATAAGAAGCTATGTAATGACCTAATAGCTATATTCAAGAAATTTTTCAAGAACAAAGCTTTAATCTGTGGAACAATTCCAAACAGTTGTATCCATAACAAAGAAATATATGGTCTTAAAAGTATTTGGGAAATATAGTTGGAAAGCCATATATTAGCACTATTCTGTTCACTTAACAATAATGAAGCCTCTGGAATAGTGACTATAATTTGATTGAAACAGAATCAGATCAAAGACTGGAAACCTAGAAATATCTTTGATAATTCTATAGACTTACACAAGCAATCAAAGACAATCTGATAGCTATAACATTGGTTCTAACCAAAAACCTACAGATTACATTTCAAAGTTAAAGAAAGAAGGAAATCTTTAATTACTAAGGAGATATTCTATCTATCAAGTCAATCCTACAAAATAATAGAAAATATCAAAAAATTATTTCATTACTATGTAAGTATAAAATCATATTTCTGGATCAAATTATCAATATATCATGATAATACTTAAGGAATAGAGAGCAATCCAAATTCTTTTTGGCAGTATAAAAAACCAGTCTCCTCTTAATACAAAAAGATTTGTGAAAAGATAACAGATAATTAAGATCACTTAAGAAAATTATTATATGAACTAGATTGGATAAACTACAATATGCAAACTGAAATATTTCCAGTATATCTAGATAAGAGAAAAATATATCGGATAGTTTACTTCAGCTTTTCAACTAATATATTAGGAAAAATATTATTCTCAAACAACAAAATCCATTTCTCCTTATATCAATCATCATATGACCCTATTAGAAACTATACTTTACTTTAATCATATAGATAATCTCAAGCATTAGAAGTAGTTCTATCACAAATCTGCCTCTTTCCACAACTAAATAGACATAAAAATCTAAGAAAAGGAAAACAAGTTTTTCTGTTAAGCAATTCCACAGACTGACAAATAACTACAAGATAACAGATATTAACGCCATATATTTTTAGACCTGTATAAGTGAAAATTCAGATAGAAAACTGGAAAGTCATACTAATAAGACAAGTCATTCAATTAAATAAATATATAAAGGAACTTACAGATATTCTGCAATACAATAGAAGGAGTATGGCTAATCAGTTTACTTTTTATACAGATAGCTCCTATAAAAAATGGACAAAAGATAGTGAACTTGAAATAAATTTTACTTGAGTTCTAATAGAGAATAACAAAGTTGAAAAAAAATTCTCAGCAGGATATTGATATGGCTATTAGCAACTAGAGTAAAAATATTGACTATCTTTACTACACTATTTACTGCTCCTTGAAACACAACAGTTTTAATCTTCACTGATTGTAATATTGCAGTTAAGATATGGAAGTCTATCAGTTTACAAATAGAGATATTAACAAGAAGATGTATAAAGACTATCAACTGACTGATATAGAGTAAGATCAAAGATTTAATAAAAAAGAAAAATCTTACCTTAAAAATTACAAAGGTCAAGGCTCATGAGACCAACAAGTTCAATAATCAGATAGATTTACTTGCTAAACAAGCTAAACATGAGAATCCAATAATATGGAATAATTATTATAGTTAGGAAAAGTTCTTACAATAGCTATATAGAATAAATATACAATAAAAATTAGTATTAAAGAATTTGTTAAACATTTAACAGGAAAAGAATTGGGAAAGACTGGATAGTCCAAAAAAAGATTCAAAAGCTATGGATTCAAAAAGATAAAATAATAAATTGATTAATCTTCTTGAATCAATTCAATATATTCAACACCTTCGATACTTACTTCAAAGCTAATAAAAACAAAAGCTTTCTAACCAACTTAATTCACAATAAACTTTTAGTACTACAGATACTCAAGAAAAAAAGATCAGATATTTACACTATAATGACTTGACAGTATGTAAGCTTCAAGAAGAGACATTAGAACACTTTTTTAAATGTTTAGTCATCAAAAAAGCCAGAAAAGATATATAGCAAAAAGCAAAAGAGAAAATAATCATTACATTTATAAAGAAATTAAAGATAAAAATAAAGTTTACTTTACAACCAATAATTGAATAAGCAAATAGTTAAACAAGATCCAGCAATCTGATAGAAACAAATCTTTTTAACACTATTTGTAAATACATAGAAGAAAATGAAACCATCTCTTTGAAGAATTATCTCAAAGCACAACTCAAAATTCTTTTAGCATCCACATAAAGCATAATCAATAAGCTTTGTCATAAAATGAGAAAAAACTTCAAAGAGAATATCTGAAACAGCCACTGCACTAAAGTAATAGAGTGGAAAAAGAAGTAGAATATTACTGAAAAGAATAAAAGATCTAAAAGACCTGGGTATAGTTCAAATACACAGACTACACAAAAACAAAAAGAATCTTCAACTTCCTTAGAATATCTGAAGGAGGAAGCTTTTGAAAGAAGAGAAAAAAAAAGTATATGGACATCATTAAGAATTGGATTTATCATGGTACTAAATAGCTTGATTTTTAACTGCAGACAGAATTTAGAATAATCTACAATAATGACCTGTAAGCAATGATTTTATTAATTAGAGGATTTATCCAAGTTAATAAAGAAATGAAATATCATTCCCTAAGTTGAATTTGGAGAAATAGGTTTTCAATGATAGGTGAGTTAGTATGTAAAAGTCAAAATATCTTATAAATATCTTTATATATATACAATAAAGATATGCTATGCTGACCTGACTGTGGGTTAAAAAAAAATCTATTTAATTTAGAAATTATAATTGATAATATTATAAATAATATTGTATTTGCTAAATTAATAAAAGAATGAGACAAAACTTAAATATTTTATAGAAAAACTCTTTCTGTTGATCCCTTGACAATACACAAAAAAGATATTTGCAAAAAGTTTTATAGTTTTCTACTAATAAAGTCTTATTACTTTCTCTAAAACAACTTGAAGGATATCTTCAAGAGTCCCTCCCAACTTCTTTTTCTTGTTTATACTTCTTTTCAAACAAAAACTTGGCTTCCGGTAACCAAGAAAAGTCAAGAAACACCTTTTTTACCAACAGCAAGAAAGTTCTAAAAAAAAGAAAAACCAACAGTGAAGTACTGAAAGCCTATTTTCTGAAGCAAGAGTGCAACTAGAGGTTTTCTGCAGTAGATGGATGAATGAACAAAAGCCTAAACCAAAAAATTTCCTTCCCACTGTTTCTACCCTTTTAGAGTCACTCATTTTTCAGAGTTTTTTTGGGAATTTTGCCTACCCTAGCTTGACCCTAAATTTTGAAGTGACATAAGATCGACATAGCTTTTGCTAAAGGTGATTGGTCGATATGAAACATGTTGGTAGCAGAATGTAAACAAGCTCCTACTGATTACATCATGTATTCCGATGACATCATTTGTGAAAGAAAGAGTGACCTCTGGTATGGACTTCTCCACTCCTCCAAATAAAGTATAACTGAAGCAAAAAAATCATGAGGCCATTAGGATGGGCACTAAATTCCCTAGGTAATGAAAAGGTGGTTATTTGTTCAAGCCAAGGCCTTCTACTTCTTATCATCCCGGTCAGGCAAAGTACACGAAAGAGATTATTTTCTTATCCCAATCAGGCTGTAAGACCAAAAAGTAGATGAATGTAAAACACTACCCTTCTCTAGGATTGAGAATGCATTTTTCCAGACGTTGTGTAATAATATCATAATCGACGAGGATCCCTATATTTTGCAGACCCTTTCACCATTACAAGGCAAAAAGATTGTTGGAGAATCTGGCTTTTTGGGTAATGGAAGATATATACCAGTAAAATTTCTTTAACTAGGCATGGATGCTGGAAGATATCGGGAGTTACACAACAAGACTGAAAAGTCACATAAGAACCTGGAGTCCATCATTAGCCATTCTGTATTGCACAGGTGAATAAAAAATCAAGACCGAAAGAAAGGAAATATTGAGCAAGACACTGGATTTGAGTAGGCGATAAGTACTTCAGATGGTTACAAGAAAATAATCAAGAGTACGGATGGATAAGTTTCTTAGAATCAGGAAGAAGAAGGATATACTAGAAGAGTTTATTCTTAATAAGAAGAGGTTTCTAGCCAAGATCCTTTGAAGGATATGAAGCAATTTTATTTTTTCTTTTTATTTTTTCATTTTTATATAGCACAATTGTGTATTTTTAGATATTCCCTTTCCTTTTCTTTTTCCTTTTTCCTTTTGTAGTTTCTCGAATTCAGTTCCTTAGAGGATAATAAATAGTGACAACCTGCTAGCAATAATAGGTAAGTTAGAAGAATCTTCATCCAAAACTTAGTTTTGAGCGAAATATTGTCCCCAAGGTTACACTTAGAGGCTGAAACTTTTTTGAGAATTTAAAGCCATTGACGAGTGTATCAGTACAAGATTTTAGTTTAGTCATTATGCAATTGCCCTATATATCTAAATCAGTTTTCATAATGATTAATAAACACACAGTACTGGCCTGACCATAGGTAAAAAAAAAAAAATAAAAAAAATAAGACAAAATTTAAATAATATCTTTAAATATATTAAAAAAAAAATTAAAATTAATAAGTTTATTTTTTTTTTTTTTAATATCTATAGTCAGGTTAGCATAGTATGTTTATTAATCATAAATAACAAAACTGCTTGTAATATATTGAGTAAATATATCATGGCTAAATTAAATTTCATACTGATTTACTTATCAATAGTTTTCAATTTTAAAATAAGCTTTAATCTCTAAGTGAGACCTTGAGGACAATATTTCATTTTGGAATAAGTTATAAATAAAGATTCTCTCAACTTATTCATTATTACTAACAGATTATCATTACTGATTATCCTCCAAAAAATTAATTTTTGGAAACTACAATAAGGGAAAGGAAAAATAAAAGAAAGCAATATATTTAAAAATACATAATTATGCTTCATAGTTTCTATTTAATATTTTTTATATTATATTTAACTCTTGAAGCTATTCCTATATTTCTCAAGCTTACTTAGTACCTGTATAATATATTTTATTCATATCTATCTCCTTATTTCTTGTATCTATATATATAAATTACTTTTTTATATTATGTATATATTAAATAAGCATTATATATAGTATATTAACTATTCTTAGTATCTATCTATATATAGCTAGTTCTATATTGATTATACTATTTATATAAGCACTATCTTTTCAGGAAACTATATGATTCCTTCTTGATTATTTCTAGCTCATTTTTATTAAGAATAGGCTGATTATCAGGCTATAAAATTTTCTTTATCCTAGATCTAATTTTTAATTCTTTGGAGTGGTCAGTGAATTTTATTTTCTATCAAGGTCTTCTAATAGTACTGGCTATAGCAAGCACTCATAGCCTAGTATATGATAGTCAGTAGTACCTTACTAGTTGATTAGATTTACTCTTCTTATTACCTTTTTCTAATTTATCACTAGGAATAATGTGATCAAATCAGGATAATCCGAACCAAATTCAGATCTTGATCTTTTAACCACAATCTTTATATAGATTATATCATGAGTAATATTTAACTCCTTCTGATTATTATATGGCTAGATTTAGAAATATTAGAAATCAGATCTTTTATTTGATTAAGTCAATGAATAAAGTTCTATCAAACTTCAGGTATTGTTTTCTAGAGGATTTGAATTTGTATCTTGTGATCTAATCTATAAAGTGCTAACCACTGAACTATTGATTTATAGGTCCTTAAAATTGATAAGTTTGTATAACATATATTATATATTATTATTATTTTTTTTTTAATCTGCAATCATATCACAATGACTTGTCTTTATTGAAAAATTGAAGTAAATCTACAATATTTTAGACTTTCATAAAGTGACTAACTCGTTTTTATACAAAAATACTCTAAGTCAGATTTTGGGGACAATATTACATTTTCCCAATAAATTGGTAATAACTTCTATCTATCAGAATTATTGTCAACAGTTTTTCATTGTTGATTAATCAAAACCAAAGAATTGTTAAGTTAAAAAGGGAAAGAAGAAAAATAATTGGGGAAAGGGGACAATTTAAGTTTCATCAAAAAATCCAAAAATAAAACAACCTCTTCTCAAAAGGGATCTGCCTAATTGAAATAGTCTTTTTGCTTCACTTTAACCTCAGAAGAAATCTTCTTTTTTACTATTTGCAACATTGGACAAGTCAATCCAACTGGTCTTTCATTTAAGTGAGCACCAGATTAGGATATCTCAAGAAAAGTATTTAAATCTCAGCTTCTTTGTTACCACTTGAGAAATTTAGATAAGAGATAGGAGTTTGCAATTTATATTACCCATCACTTGATCTTTTGGTATTATGGAAGTTTTTATTAAGAGACTTGAGCTTTTGGGGTAAACATTTCCAGAACCTTTTTTCCAATCATCAATAATGTCATCAGAACATGTGAATATGATCAATAGAAGTTTGTTTATATTTTAAAAACTGATGTGTTTTATGTTAGTCAATTATCTTTGATGAGGATTTATGCTACCCAAAATTAAAGGTCAAACTGAGATAGATAAAATTCCTCAGAAAACTATAAAATAATAGCTTTAAGAGATCCACAAGTGACTGGAAGGGAAAAATAAGTCCTTTTGTCATCAAAAACCTTTATATACCTCCCACTTCAAAGATTAAATAAGCCTTCAAGTATTTCACAGTCAGTTTTTTTTCCTTTGAAAATTTTCTTGTCATTAGTATCAAAGGTATTACTTGACTTTTTTTGTTCACTAGAAGTCAAGTTTTTGAGTGAAAAGGTTTGTAAACAAAAAGGAAAGGATAGAAGCGACTCTTAAAGTTATGCTTCAAGTTGTTTTAAAGAAAGTATTAAGATTTTATTAGCAAAGAAGTATAGAAACTTTTTGTGAACATCTTTTTTGTATATGATCAGAGAATTAATGGAAAGAGTTTTTAATATAAGAAAAAGTTTGCATATATTATATATTATTTTTTATTTTATTTTTTTTTTTAACTCACAATCATGCTACTTTGGTGTGTTTTTATTGAGATATTGAGAGATATCTAAATATTTTATAGACTTTTACAAAGTGACTAATTTGATATTATACATTATTAGTTAAAGGACTATACTATTTAAAAAATATGAGAAGTTCACTAAGCTAGTTCAAACTAAACAAAACTA
>CAJVPT010006425.1:0-11044 GCA_910592055.1 Acaulospora colombiana
ATATATAGATTAATTTAATTAAAAAAGTAAAATAGAAATAGAATATCAATAAACTCTTTTTATTATCAATGATATCATCAGAATATGTGAAATGATTAGTAAGAACTTGTTTATATTCTAGAAAAAAATATATTTATATCAATCAATCATTTTTAATAAAAATTTATATTATTAAAAATTCAGGATCAAACTGAGATAGATAAAATTTTTTAGAATACCATAAAAATGGAAGTTTCAAGAGGACTAGGACAGTTTAAAAAAGAAAAAATAAGTCATATAGTTATAATAAAAACCTCTATAAATACCTTGTTTCAAAGATTAAAAAGGCTTCAAGTATTTTACAGTCAGTTTTTCTTCTTTTAGGAACTTTTTTACCATTGGTATCAAAGATATTAATTGACTTTTCTTGATTACTAAAAGTTCTGTTTTTGGATAAAAAGAGTTGTAAATAATATGAGAAGGGTATAAATGACTTTTAAAGTCAGACTTCAAGTTGTTTTAGGAAAAGTGTTAAAATTTTATTATTAAAGAAGTAAAAAACTTTTTGCAATCATTTTTTTTTGTGTGTGGTTAGAAAATTAATAAAAAAAGTTTATTAATTAAAGTTTTTTTTTAGTATAATATTAATTATTTTATATATTTTATATATTAATATATATTATATATATAGATTAATAATAATTTTTTATAATCTGCAGTAGTGACCTGCAGGCAATGATATTAAAAGTTGGAAGGGTCTTCACCTGAACTTTTAATAAAGCGAAAAATCACTTCCAAAGTTACACTTAGAGTAATTACTGAGACAAGTGAGCTAGTTAAAGTTTTAGATTTAGCGATTCATACTATATGTACAGCTTACAATTATTTAATAAAGCACACATAACTAGCCTGATGGAGGGTTTAAAAAAAAAAATAATAATAATAATAATTTTTTATGATATCCTTATGACAATGAGTATATAAATATTTAATAAAGCATACATACCTAGCCTGACCTAAGGTAATAAAAAATAATAATAATAATAATAATTTTTTATGGTAAATTTTTAATAAACTCTTTTCGTAAATCCCTCAAATCTTTAGAAATTTCCTTTTTAGATAATATACCAAAGGAAAAAGACAATATACATAACTCAAGACACATACTCTCTTATAACACTAATATACAGTAGACATCTTAGCACTAAAAAACAACACTTTATACATAGCTCTAGTCTAGTGATCACTGAGAAAAACACAATATAAAATATAACCTTGACTATATTCTTTTTGTTAAAAAGAAGAAAATAGGTCAACATAAACTGATTTACAATCAAAAAAGGGGAGCCAATATTAACTTCACAAAGCTTGCAGTCAGGTCAGTATAAGTTGACACCTTTCTTGACACTACAAAGAATCCTAAAGTAAATAGGTTTGCTTGATAAATCAAGCAAACCTCAAATTTTTCAAGACCCAGAAAGATATCAAAGCTCTCCAAGATCTAAACAATCTAATATATATACTCATCTTCACATATATCAAAACACATCATTAGAGTAGAATGAATATATACATGTGTATAAAGCTATTGTCAAAACAAGTTTGACAAAAGTCTATTACAACAGTACAACAAATACGACTTAAATTGGTGAGATCATCAAATACAACTACTATAATAGAAAGTGATCAACATAAACAAGTGTTAGGGATCTGTAAAAACATATCAAAGTTAGTATAAACAGGTAAACAACCTAAGCAAAAAAGAAGAAATGATACATGCCTAATCAAAACAAGATTAAGATATATATAAAAACAAAGTTATAGGTAAAAATAACAAGCATTATATGTAAAAGCTTGTTAACAATTACTTAAATAGCACTAAGGACATATATTAATCTATTCACTTGACTATTCATAATATAATACATTAATATGACAATAATATCAATCCACACATATATCCTATCATGAATAAAGCAAAGAAAATACTCCAGATAATAAATAATAGAAAAGATAATATTATTGACATGCTAGTTCAATTGACAAAAAATCATGATGAAACAGGCAAACTATGGGCTACGTAACAAATTGCCAAACAAAAAGGTATAATCAATCATAATGGCGTAATGGCAGATACTCCAAAAACATGTATTATGTTGGACAGCATTATTGACAAAATCCTAGAAATAGATAATACAATATTTCATAAGGAATGAATCCTTATACAATATATCACCTTTCTTTGGCATGAAGAAAAGGTAAAGGAAGAGGATCTACTTTGACCCTATATAGAATATAGATACCTGGACATAATCAAAGAAAAGTTGACAAAAACATCATCCATTCCAATGGAGATCACTATTGATGTAAAAAATGGATCAATATTAGATAATGAAATAACAATGGTAGAAGATCAAAAACAGGAGGAAATAGAAGTAGAAACTCTTAAAGGCAAAATTCAAGGCCACAATATAAGCAAGTGCAGCTTATATACTACAAAAAATAGGCAAGCAATCCTAATACTAAACCCCTATTTTGTAAACAAAAAGGACAAATACAAAGTAAGGGCAATGACAATCAATATTCTAGGAAACAATAAAGAAGAAACCAAGACACACTTGGATAGCATATTAAAATTGCCATGTAATAAGTGCAACCTTCTTCACAAAGAATAGAAATGAATAGTTGAGTTTCCATCTGGAGAAAAAAGAAGATCTTCTCAACTGTTTAGAAGAAATAAACAGAAAGAAAGAAGTTTTCAGTCTCCAATAACTCAAAAACAAGGACATCAACCTGATACAAAATATAGAAATATTAGACAAGAAGATCTTTCAATCAAGAAAAGAGAAAGAGGAAGAGAATATATGATATATTAGTCTAATAGATATAGCACACAAAACTTCACAATACCTTATAAAAGAATATCTCAAAAGGTATAGTGAGGTGCAAAATATATATATCTACAAGATTAAAACAAAAACAAGGGTCAAGGCTTATATCAAGTGGCATAGCTACCTCAAGACAAATTCAGAAACATTATGGATGATCCCGTTAGGAATAGAAACTATTAGAGCTATCTTCTTCAGAAAAAAATTAACAGACAGAGAAATTAATGATATTCTAATAGAAAGAAATAAAAACTCTGCAAGCTACTAGGTACAAACAAGTTCTACTCAAGTTTGATAGCCAGGGCACTCAATTGTATAGAAGTGAAAGCATGTTATACTCCAAGAAACCCCTTTATATTGAAGAAATAAAACTTTATAGTTATATGCTTTGCATCAAGAGAGACCCTCAACAAAGCTTGTAAACAATATATTTTTTTACAAAAGCTATATCTATCATGGAATATAAAAAATACAATAATAAAAAATGAAAAGACCTATGATACTGAAAGAAAAAGAGTCAAAGCACAAGATATAAAAGTTGAAATAGACAATGAGGCACTTATAGACTCACTATTTAACAATGAATTGATTGGTTCCTTTTCCTCTTATTGTAAGAATCATCGACTTTCGAGAAGGCAACACTCAAGAGATCTATTTCCAAGAGATTAAAGAAGATCCTATAAAACTCAAACTGGTAGAGGAAGACAAAGAAATAACAAAAGACTTAAGAATCCAGCTATAGAAAGTAATAGAGAATCTATTGGCAACCCAAGGTCTAGTTAGTACAATAGTTTTAACAAGTATATGTCAAATACAGAAATAGAAAATGAAGAAGATCCACTATACCATATCTTAAACAACTTAGAAAAGTTAAATGGCTGAATAGCCAGACTAGAGGGTAGAACAGCTTCTAATAGACAAATAAGATATAGTAGAAGAGGGATAAATCACTTCTAAAAAAGTGTACCAGTTGTCCAAGATAATAAGAGGAAAAACAAGCTCAGTTTATCCTTAGTAGAAATTTTAAAAAAGGCAAACATCAACAAAAAGAGCATAACAGTATACAATTAGATAATTTGAATCTAGAAAAATTCTTACAAAATAAAAAAATAGACTTTTTAAACAAAAAAGGGAAAGAAAAAGAAAAGAAAAGTAATAACAGAGATGAAGAAAATGACATTTAAAAAAGAATAATAAGAATAGGCACACATAATATAAGAGATATCACTAACAAAACTAATTAACATAGTCTTATAGAAGACATAAGTGAACAAGGCATAAGAGTAATAGGATTGTGCAAGACCAAGCTAATGCACAGTAATATAAAATGGGCTTTCAGTAACCAGAAAGAATATAAACACTTCCATAGTATCAATAAAGATACTCCATATAGTACAAGAGTAAGTCTACTTATAAGAAAAGATTTTGAAAAACAAGTAGCATCAGTAGAAGAGGCAGATGATTATATGATCACTATTAACATATTGCCAAAAAAGAACAAAATTTGCATTATACAGATTTACTATATATTCCATCAGATAGACATGAATGCAAGAAAGTATAAGACAATTTAATAAGCTATATTAGAGGAAAACATGAGCAAGGTTTTCACACAATTTGAAAAGATGACTTTAATACAGCATACAACCCATCAAAGGATAGAGCATTCTCATCTAGGGCATGTTTCAGACCCTCATAGTGATCTGAAATTCCTCTATTTAACTTTTTTAACAAATGGGATTTTTTAAATATATAAGCAATATGAAAAGAAAAAGACAAAACTCCTACAAGGCAAGATGCTACAAGCAGTAGCAGAATAGATTTCATCTGGATGTCACAGAGCTTGGAAAATTACACAATCTTATGATTCAACAATCAAAACATGAAAAAAACTACCGGAAGTGATCATACTATGCTTTTGATAATTCTACATGATAATAATCTATTCACAAAAAACAAGACTATTAAACATTGCACAATATTCAAGATACAGTATGAAGGATTAATCTAAAAAAAACATCCTCCGAATAATGGTAAGCCTTTTAAGAAAGCCTGAACTATAAACTCAAAACTTCCTTGAAGTCTATGCTCAATAAAGAACCTGATAAATATGAAAGAAAACTACTAACAAATAAAATTTAAAAAATCTTCAAAGATCTAATTTGTAAAACAGCTTTTAACAAATTAGAAATCGAAAAACTGATACCAAATAAGGAGAAACAATACAAATACAGTTCAAAATTTATGCAGTATAGAAAAGCTCTTCAATTAAAAACAGTCTTTAAAAAAGTAGAGGCATCAAAAGAAATAACAAAGGTGCAGAAGCTCAGTGTGGCTATTACAAAACACAATGCTATTCATAATTCACATTATTAGATAGAAAACTATTGCATCCAATACAACATCTCCAATATTTCCTGGATATTCTTGAAAAAAGATATTCAAGATGCAATAGAAGGGCTCAAATTTATAGGTCAAAACTTAGAAGCCAAAAAAGTAAGAGAAAAGATTAAATCAGCTTTAAAACTAATATGTGATAATCTAAAATACAATTAAAAGAAGATGGTAAATCCACTAACAAATAAAGAAAAAAGCAAAATAGTACTTGACCAGGTCAAAGTCAAACAAGATGGTACAGAATACATAATAACAAACAAAAAAGAAATTGAAAAAGAAATAAGAAGATATTATCAAGAGGCCTTCAAAAAGCGAGATGCCAACTTTATCAATCTTACTGAAAAGTGGAAAAAGAAATATGATCCCAAGTAGTACATTCAAGATGCATGGTACAACAATCTTCTAGAATCAATCACAAACAAAGAACTGGAAGAAACTCTCTTTGCACTTTCAAATAACAAAGCCCTAGAAAAATCCCAGATTAGCTATGAAATGCTAAAGAAATTGAGTCAAGAAGGAAAAGAATATCTACGAAAGATGCTGAATACCTTCTTAAGATAAAAAGTTACACCTGTATGTTGGAAACAAAGCCACGATATCCAATAGTTAAACCAAAACCATGAGGATGTGAATTAGCAAATACAAGACCAATAGTATTGCTAGAAATTATCAGAAAATGTTTTATCAAATTCTAATCACCAGAATGGAAAACATTTGCAAGATTAACAATATTCTTAGGGGCTCTAACTATGCAGAATTGTCTATAGCAGAACCTATTCAAATTTTCAATAACATTTGTGAAAATGCAAGAGAAAATAAAAAAGAACTGTGAATACTCTTTCAAGATACAGCCAAGGCATTTGATATCATTAGCCTAGAAATGCTAACCAAAACAATGGAAAAGATTAAGCCACCCAAAGGTTTTATCAAGATCATAATGAGCCTATTCCAAAATAGGGAGTTCAAAGTAATATTTGAAAATGATCTTATGGAACCAATAAGGGCAGAAGATGGAATTGATCAAGGAGAAACCATTTTACTACTAATGTGAAGAATTTTCTATAACCCTTTACTGTGCAAAATCCAAGAAGACATAGAATAGGGATACAAAATAGAAGTCTCATAGAATTCTAATCTAAATAATATCACCACTAAAAAGCTAGAATTAAGACATGCAGCCATAACTTTCATGAATAATACCATATGGATAGTAAGATCCAAAAAAAATATGAAAAAAATTCTAGAAATAGCAAGGATTTTTTACAAAGCAAATGACTCTCAGATCAATAGTAACAAGTTAGTTTTAGTTATTATCAATAATTCTAACTACTATCCAAAAGAAGTTCATGCAAAAATCAACAAAAAAGTGATTAGAGAATTAGATAGAAGAGAGCAAACAAGATTCCTGAAAATATGGACAGGCAATCAGAAAACTGCAATCGAACTCAATACTATTATGAGAGTCCTCAAAAACAAGAAATTGACCGATAAGCAAGTCCTTTATATACTAAATAGAGTATTAATTCTGAAAATAGAGTTTAGAATGCAGCATAGCATATTGTCCTGGAAAATATGCAATAACTTGACGGCAACATATTATAAGCTCTTCAAAAATAAAGCAATCTTATGTAGATTCATCTTCAATAATATAATTCACTATCCGAAGATATACAATCTTAAAAGTATATGGATGCTCCAAAAAGAAAGCCAAATAATCAGACTCTGAATAGAATAAATTATCAGGGTCCAGGAGGGCTTACTATAATCATCAAGTTGAAACAAGTGCAGATTAAGTACTGAAAGTCTTACAATCTTCTTTTATGTGAATCCCTAGGTCACCTCGAAAACAAAAGAAATTTCATATTGCAAGTTCTAATTTTAACTAAAGACTTGGGACTAACTTTCCAGAGCTGGAAGTGGGATGATATTTTCGAATAAACCAAAGACAACAGTTCAATTCAAGAATACCCAATAGTAGAAAAATATAAAAAGGCAATACCATCTTTGCAAAATAACAAATTAATGTACATAGACCAGCTGCTAAACCAAAACCCCACAAAGTTCAGAAAATAGATAATGATTCAATTTATCTAGCACACTAACAAAGGTCCTATCCTAGGATAGTATGATATCTTACAAAGAACCATAACTAAAGAAAATATAGAAGACCTTACAACACTTTGGAAAAAGGAATGAAAAGAAAAGTGGCTACCAAAATATATTAAACCTGAACCTGATAGAGATAAATAAAAGAAAACCTGGATAGTTGCCTAGAAAGAGAATAAACAAATAGTATAGGAAAAATTGATTCAAAAAAATAGCCAAGGTACTTTGATAATTTATTATTTCAATCATCCAGAAACAAAAGATGGTCTAAAAACAGTTCTTACCAAATGCATAGGATGCTTACTAAACAATAGAAATGGAAATAAATGTAATATCGAAATAAAATCAAATTTGATCTATATTATACTATTCTTAAACCATCAAAAAAATACTAGAAGAACACAATCACTAAAAGTTTCTTGTTCTCTATTAGAACTAAATAGTATAATGAACAAGAGTATAGTTCCAGAAATCAAAAATCTGACAAATGACCAAATTGAAAAAATGGAACAAGTATTAATAGGAAATTGGAAACAAGAAATACTTAAAAACAATGTTAAGCAAGGAGTATATCAAGATCACCTACATGAAATTCTCCAGCGCAATCAAGAATCACAGGAAAAGCTGACCTTCTACTCTGACAAATCCCTAATCGACCATGGGAATGAAAATACAAAAATGGAAATAGTATGAATACAAACAGAAGAAGCTGGAAAAGAAAGTAAATTTTAGACAGAAGTCAAAAACTGGTCCTCATCTATAAGAGCAAAACTAGTAGCACTGATTACAATAGCTTTAGTAGCTTTGATAGATAGTACTGTTAAGATCTTCACAGATAGTCAAGTCTGTATTTCTAAATGGAAAAAGCTAGAGAAAGAAGATCCAAAGATGATACACAAAAGATGGCTAAAAGAAAAGAATTGATCATTATGGGCACAAATATTAGACCTTATAAAGAAAAAGCATATTCAACTAACTTTGATCAAGGTTAAAGTCCACTCTAATAATCCATGAAATGAAGAAGCAGACCAACTGGCCAAATAGGCATTAAAGTTACTAGCAATAGAATGGAAGAGTTTCAAATTAAGCAAGATATCCACAGAAACTATATGACAAGAAGAAGTGATAGATAATTCAATATGACAGCTTATCAAATAAATTAATAAAAAATCAATAGCTCTATTATAGACACAGCAATATAGAACAAAAACAAAATGGCATCATCAAGTTTATAAACATCAAACCTACTTATGGGATATGATATGGAATATGTTAAAGGATGAAAATACATGGAATATTTCCTTTAAAAGCTCACAGAAAAGAAATTTTCTAGTTAAATTGACAAATGATGAACTATTTACCTTAAGCAAACTAGTAATAAGAAGACCAGACCTATATAAATAAGCAAGATGTATAGCATGCAATCAGTATTAAGAGACAATAGAACACTTACTAAAATACTCTGGGCATAAGATTGAGAACCTAGTGACATGACAAAAAGAATCTGAGACTTTCCTTAAAGAATTTGACAAGTTGTATCAAGAATGTAAAAAGAAAGCAGATAAAAAAATAATACAACTAGCAGTCAACAATAGAAGAGAAAAAAATGAGTTATATAAATGGATCTCCAGACTAATAGAATCAGTTTCATAAACCGGTTCAAGCACTCTTAACTTTTGTGTCAGTTTAGTGAAGGTGATACAATCAAAGAAGCTGCTAATCTAATTTATCATGGAAAGAAGCTGGGAACAATAGCAAAAAATGAATTCTAAAAGTACAAAAGAAGGTTTGCAACAGATCTGAAAACAAGTTTGGAATGTAAAATATAAAAAGATCATTGAATGGAAACAAGAATAAAGAATTGATAGAAGAGCAAAATATAAGAAGGTCCAGGAAGCAAGAAGGAAAGACCTGCAAGATAATTATAGTCACAAAAGCATAAGGCAAAGGGAAGAAGTAAAAAGGTGCAAAAACAAAAACCTTGTAGAAATTATAAGAAATGTGATCAAATATAGGATAAAGTGATTGAGTTTTGATCCTTGCCAGAACATTATACAGTGATCCGTAGCAGTAACCTGTGGATAATGATATTAGAAGTTGGAAGGGTTTCTATCCAAACTACTAACAGAGCAATAAATCACTCCTTAAGTTGTACTTAGAATTTTAGATAAATATAAGATTTTGACGAGTGAATTAGTTAGAGATTTAGCTTTAATGACACATATATAATGTATAGCTTACAATTGTTTAATAAAATACATATAACTAGCCTAACAGAGAGTTAAAACAAAAATAATAATAATAATAATAATTTTTTATTTTTATTTTTTTTTTTTTTTAACCCTCTGTCAGGCTAGTTATGTGTGCTTTATTAAACAATTGTAAGCTGTACATATAGTATGAATCGCTAAAGCTAAAACTTTAACTAGCTCACTCATCTCAGTAATTACTCTAAGTGCAACTTTGGAAGTGATTTTTCGCTTCATTAAAAGTTCAGGTGAAAACCCTTCCAACTTTTAATATTATTGCCTGCAAGTCACTGCTGCAGATCACTCTTTGCAGTTCTGACAGAACTCAAAACCCAACCATTTTATTTCAAATTTAACACCTTTTGATAAGATATCTATGAGACCTTGATCTTCTAATCTTCCTTCTTCTATTAATGGAACACCTCTTCTTTCTAGCAATGCAGTTTTAGGTTTTGAACCAGGAAGGCTTGGAGGTCTTTTCATCTTATCATTTCTTTAAATCCCTTGTGTTTTTTTCCATTCTATGATTTTTTCACATCTTGCATTCCAAACCTTTTTACAGAATTGGTTACATACTGTACTTTACATCTTCTTTATCCATTTTCTTGCTTCTTTTCTGATTCTTTTACCATGGTATCTAAGATCTCCATTTCAAGAAAAAGGTTGCTTCTTATCAATCCTGCAAAGAAGCTCAATATATCTTGACTAGTTGTCGAAACTTGTTCTATCAGTCTGGATATCCACTTATCTATTTCTTCCAATTCTTTTCTATCTTCTATTATTAGTCTCGGATTCTTTTCAGTCACTTCTTTTTTTCTTTCTTGTAAGAGTTCTCTAAAGTTCTTCAAAACCCTCTCAAGATCTTTGTTCTATGCTTCTTGCATCTGTTCCTTGTAAGCTGGATATTCTAGCAGGTGATTGATTGTTTCTTCTTTATGGTGACCACATGCAATACATTTCACTTGCTTATACAGATCTGGCCTTCTTATTGCCAACTTACTCAGAGTTGATAGCTTATCGCTTGTTAATTTAATGAGGAAGCTCTTTCTCTGTAAGTCTTTGAAAGATATGTCCTATATACTGTATGCCTATTTATTCTTTCTCATACTAGATCCCAAGTGTATTCTTGTTGTTTTTTGATCTGATGATTCCATTTCTTTTCAGTTCTATTCTATGCTATCCATTGATATACCATGGTCTTGTTATTTATCTTTTTGATAAATTGTCTTATGGGATTATCTAGTGTCTTATCTTTCTACTTGATTTTTGTAAGGATTTTGTAGGAAGTGAGATCCTTCCATTCTATTGCAGGCAAGTTGAGGGCTTCTTTGGTTAAAGCATCTGCTTCATCATTATAGGGATCATTGGAATGTGTCTTGACCTTGGTAAGCTTTAGATCTAGGTTTTTCTTTTTGACCAGCTCTA
>CAJVPT010006426.1:0-11042 GCA_910592055.1 Acaulospora colombiana
TCAAGAAGCCTACTGTGAATCAGCTTATTCTTGCTTTTTCTTCTTCCTAAAAGCAAAAGTGATCTAGAAATATCTGTCTTTCAAGCTAAGCGAAACTCTTTTCTTGTTTGTTGTAATATAGATTTTGTTACCTAGGAATGGATGGTTGTATCCTTTAAGGCTTGTTTTGTATGGAAGAGTTTTTGTGATTTTTTCAAGAAAATTAACAAAAAAGGAATTTTTTTGAAAAAATGTGGATCAGCGGAAAGAGTTTTTAGTAAATAGTAAACCTATAGTATATTAATAAATAAAATTAAATTAAATAATCAAAAAATAGAAATATTAAATTAAAAATCCTTATTATTATTTTTGAAACTTGATTTTTTTTTTAATTTTTTATTAGATTAATTATATTTACTTTATTAAATATAATGTAGACTATACTAGTTATAATATTGTTAAAGTTAAATTGCTAATTAATTTAATTGTTTTGATTCGTTTTTAAATTCTAAGTATAATGTTGAAAATAATTTATCACTCTGTTTATAGTTTAAATTAATATTTTCTTATTATAAATATTATTATTTATATATTACTACTGTAAAATACTTTTGAGACTTGATATAAAAAAAGTTTAAAATAAATATATTATATATAGAATACTTTATTTAAAAACTCAAAAAAAAATTATTTTTAATTAAATAATAAATAATAACCTATATATATAGTTATATTTAAAATTGAATAATTAAATATATATAAAGATAACAAATATTTGATTTATAAAAGTCAAAAAAATAAAATAAAACATTTATAAATTAATTTTATTTCAAAAAAAAAATCAAAATAATTTAAAAAAAAAAAATTTGATAAGATTATTTAAGAATATAAAAAGATTAAATAATAATAATAATAATAAAGAGAAAAATTTTCAAATTAAAAATTTTTTAAGATATAAACAATAAATTTAATAAAATAAAACATAAAAATAAATCAAAATATTTTTAATTTCTATATGATATTTTTAAATTAATAATCAATAATAAAAAATAAAAAAATTTTTTTTTTACTAATCCTTTGATCATATATAAAAAAGATGTTTGTAAGAAGTTTTTTTTGCTTCTTTGTTAAAAAAGTCTTAAACACTTTTCTTAAAATCCCTTGAAGAATGACTTCAAGAGACACCCTATTCTTTCTTACTTATTTATAATTCTCTTTAATCAAAAACTTGATTTCTGATGATCAAGAATAAATCAAGTAACATCTTTGTTATTAATGGTAAGAAAGTTTTCAAAAGAAAAAGAATCAATAGTAAAGTATTCAAAGATCTTTTTCACCTTTAAGGTAGAAGATGTATAAAGGTTTTTGATAGTAAAAAGGCTTATTTATTCTCCTTCTAGTTACTTGCTGACCTCTTAGAATTATCAATTTCATGGTTTTCTAGAAATTTTATCTATTTCAGTTTGACTTTAAATTTTGAATAGTACAAATTCTCACTAATGATAATTGATTGATATGAAATACATTGGTTTTAAAAAAAGTAAACAAACTCTTATTGATAAAGATGGATTTCTAAAGAGGGAGGCAAGGATAAAAGTCAAATGTTCTTCACTAAAAAACATTAAAATTTTTAAATTAATAACTATAAAAAAATTATTCATATTTGTTCATTATTATTTAAATCATTAATTTATAGTATTTCCTGACTTTTGTTCCTATTAAAGTAAAGATCTATAAATTTTGTCCTTCAAAAAGAGACATAAGTGATCTGTAAAATTTTATATATTAAATACTTTAGGAATCTATCATTCCCTATTGATCATATTCATGTATTTATATTATATCATAGATGATATAAAAAAAATTTTTTTAAAAAAAGTTTCTTTCTAACTGCATATGTTCAATTTTCAGAAAACAATTATGATACCAAAAGATGAAATAAATTCATACAAAGAGATTTTATCTCTTTTCTAAGTTTTTCAGGTTGTAAAAAGATTTCTTAAGGTAGAAGCTAAGATTTTTTAATTTCTTTTGAACTATTTCAATCTGATATATGCTTAAATAAAAACTCATCTAATGATACAGGTAATAATGGGTCCTTAAAATATTTAGTATATAAAATTTTATAGATCACTTATATCCCTTTTTGAAAAACAAAATTCATAGATCTTCACTTTATTAGAGACAAAAATCAAAAAATACTATAAATCAATAATTTGGATAATGGAAAACAATTATGAATAGTTTTTTTATAGTTATTAATTTAAAAATTTTAATATTTTCTTGTGTAGAACATTTAACTTTTATCTCTGTTTCTCCTTTTAGGGTTTCATCTTTAATCACAGATGATGACAAAGAAAATTCTTTCTGAGGTTCAAATAAAGTAAAGAAGAATAACTCAATTAGGCAAAATCTCTTTTGAGAAAAGGTTATGAAATAGAATATAAACTTTTGAAGGGTCTTAAGTTGTTTTTCTTTTCTCTTTCCTAGTATCAATTTTACCAATTTATCATTTTTCAAAATAATCAATAGTGACAAACAGTTGGCAATAATTCTAATTAACTTAAAGGTACTATATCAAGTTACTAGAAAAGCATAATATTGTTTTTTAAATCTGATTTAAAGAATTTAGTTAAAACTTGGTTTTATTTAATCTGAACTAATTTAGTAACTATCTTATATTTTTTAAGTAATGTAATTCTTCAATTAATAATATATAAAGATAAATTAATTATTATATAAGAAGGTTTACAGATTATTTAATATTTTTTCAAATATCTTAATAAAGACAAGTCATTTTAATATAATTGTAAATTAAAAAATTATAAATTATAATAAAAAATATAAATCCTAAATATTAAAAAAAATTGAATAAAAAATTAATAATATATTAATAAAATACAAAAAAAAACCTTAAATTATTTTATAAAATAAATATAAAATTCAAAATATTGAAAACTAATTATTTGAATAGTTGTGAGTCAGTAGTACAATGATAGTACTTCTAAGTTGCAATCACAAGATCTATAATTCAATACTACTTAAGGACAAAAAATTAAAAAACATCTTTTAATCAGGTTTTACTAGTTATCCTGTAAAAGTCATACTCAATTATCTGAAACAAGATTAAAATCAAATTAGGCTATAGGAAAATAGAACTTCTGACTTTTCATTAATCAGAGATTAAGATTTATAATCAAACTATTGAAAGAATTATATAAAAAAAGGTTTTTGATTTAATTGTTAATAAATATTTCAAGACTTATCTATCCTGATAATCTTCAAGACCTCTTTATTTTAATAATCTTCAAGACTAAAGATGGATTCCTAAAGAGAGAGACAAAGACAAAAGTCAAGTATTCTTTATTAGGAAACATTAAAATTTTTAAATTAATAATAATAAAAAAATTATTTACAATTGTTTTCTATTATTTAAATCATTGATTTATAATATTTCCAGACTGTTATTCTTATTAAAGTAAAGAGTTATGAATTTTGTTCTTCAAAAAGAAATATACAGTAAATAATCTGTGAAATTTTATATGTTAAATGTTTTAAGGACCTATTATTATTTAGGGCCTCTACTCTTCTAGCTCAAGATATTTTAATCTGATGTTTCACTTAAATAAAAATCAATTATTAAAAACTGATTTAATGTCATAGGTAGTAATAAAAAAATTAACATGTCCCCTTCGGAAATCTAAGCAAACAATATCTGAAAATATTGAAGGATATTATATATTCTATTAGATATATATAAGAAAAGATTAGCTTAGTAAAATAATAAATGATAATTTGTAAGCTCTATATTAACTAATCTAATCTTACTATTAAGGATTATATATTAACTATTTGATTTCTAGTTAGGTCTATTTAATCTAAAAGTGATAATAGGTCTACCTAAAATAAATTATAAGAAATTACTATTAATCTGCAAGTAATAATGAGTTCCTAAAGTATTTAGCTATAAAATTTATAGATTACTTATGTCTTTTTTTGAAAAATAAAATTCATAACTTTTTATTTTAATAGAAACAAAAGTTAAGAAATATTATAAATCAATGATTTGGATAATGAATAACAATTTTTATAGTTTTTAATTTAAAAATTTAATGTTTCCTAGTAAAGGACATTTGACTTTTGTCCCTACTTCTTCCTTTAAAAACCTATCTTTATTTGCAAGTATATAAAAATATATAAATTATACAAAATGATTGATATAATATTAGTGAATGTTATTGTTCAACAAATTGCTTGCATCTAATACAGTTGTGATTTAAATAAAAAAAATTTTTTAAAAAAGAAAACTAATTATTTGAGAAAAATCCAAAATTTAAAAATCCATAAATAAAAAAATCAAATAAAAAACTTTGTAAACAATGAGATCTATAGTTTGAAAGGGCATTTGATTAATCAGCAATACTTATTGCTGATTGGCTGGCCATTACTTAAAAGAAGTATGAACAAATAAAAAAACAATTCTTCACAATACTCCAGACTAATAATAATAATAATACTATAGACATATACTGTATTGTATACTGTATTTACAATCGCATGTCAAATTCCACGTGCATAGAAAATTACTATTTCTAAACCTAGATTTCTCGGATAAAATGGAACCAGATTCGCTAATTAGAAAACCATAGCCATGACATCATGGTTCTCATAAACTTATTTGTTTGTTACCACGAGATTGATCCGATTGCATGGCTGAAAGATTCACGTGATAAAAATGGTTAAATACATAATTGTAGATGAAGAAATAGAATTAAAAGTAATTTATATACCCATCGGATTAGAGCCTACACCTTCAAGAGCACTAGAACCTTTTTGGTCAGCACGAGCAGTCTTACCATCGAATTTCTTTCCAGTAGGATTGGTGCCAACGCCCTCCAGCGCTGTAGAACCTTTGATGGGTACGTAGGCGGTGTTTTGGTCTATCTCTTCGAGAGACGTCGTCGTTTTGTTATTGGTATTTGAAGACATTTTGAAAATTTATAATTCGTATGGAGGAAATTCAAGGCTTCTTATATACCTTTCTTCGACATCAAAGATGATTTCATAATTATGTCATTACAAAAAATTGCATAGTGTAATTACGTCACTTGGTTAATATAATTCACGTGTCCAAACTTTCCAGTGGGAAAAAAAAAAAGAAAGGATCACCCAACATGCACGCGCGTACTCTGCCATTATCCGTGATGTCGAAGGGCGTGAAACCATATTTAGTTCCTTTAAAACCAGATCGTATACTTTTGAACCCAAAATTCGAAGGATATAAGCTAAAACTTTTTGAAGATCGAACTCAACTATGTCGTTTTCTTTTACCTTCACCTGGAATTTCGACGTCAAAGGTTTCAACAAAGTCGAAATTATCGTACAAGGAAATTCAGAATCGCATTCATTTTAACCATCTATTCTCCGGTTACGAAACAAATGATGGTAAAAAAGTTTGTTTTTATTTCGACAGGGAACTTTCTATTTCCATGATAGAATACGATCCGGTATTAACTATGTAACTGTATATGTATGGAAGTTTCAAGTGGTTTTCAGCGTTATTAATAGAATGTTGTATGAACCTTAGATAACGAGTTCAATAGCAACACATTCCCTTCTAAAGATTCCGAAATCATTGGATGATGATACAACAGCCGAGCATCCTTCATTAAAGGCTCTTTCGTCAACATTATTGCTCGCAACAAATGGCCTGGGTACAATGCTTCTCGTCAGAATTGCGAAGAGCGAGTCTAATGAATACCAAGGAGAAGTCGTTTATTGCACGGAATTTAAAATTCAGCCTAGTGTTAAACGTACACCTTGCGTCATTATTGATGCCAAAGTTGTAGGAGAGGCTATTCTGTTTTTAGTTTACAATACAACCAAGGCTCAAGAGGTTTCAACCACGCAAAAATCATCAAGGGATGGATTCAAGAAAACTACGTTTGATGTCACTTTAATGCAAATGTCCGTGATGCCCCCACATGACCTGCAAGTGATTCACGTTGTTCGTGGAGAAGAAATTCCTCTCTATTGTAGCATTGAATCAAGTGGTGATGGCTATGTGATCGGTGGTAGAGTTGATTACGAGGTGGTTTGCGAAGCTTCTACGAAGGAAGGGGTTGATCAAATGGACATTGACCAATCAACAGACGTAGAAAAAATTGACATGCAAAGAAGGCCTTGTTAAACGGTCACCTTACGTGTGGACACAAACATCTGCAGACATTACGTTATGTTTCCAACTTCCACCGGGCACTCCTAAGACAGATGTTCGTTGCAATTTCTCAAAGACGCATTTGTCACTTACCATTAATCTTGAAGACAGCTCGAACAAAGAACAACCTTTGCCACGATACGCTTTCACACAGTTGTTTGATTTAATTGACCCAGACGCATCTCTCTGGACGATTGAACCAAACATAGGTTTATTGACATTACACATTGAAAAGGGTCATCAAGGCACTCGCTGGTCACATGTTTTTCAGAATGATGATGGAGTTCACGAAACTCTTGATCCTAATGAATTTGCTGAATTTCGTGAACGCCTGGAAAAATATACCGGAGATCTATTAGATGATGATAACGATTCGAGTGATTTTCCTGGCAGAAAAAGTTTGCTTCAGCATCCCATCGGTTACGAGATGGAAGAATCCATTGATTACGAGGGGTCTGAATTCACCCTTGTTCGGATGAGTATTGAGGGAAAAATCACTGCAAAAACTTCAGGAGGGCACGAGTTTCTCTGTAGACAATTTGAAAGTTGTGATATAAACAATTCAACACCATTCATGCCATCCGTATGTCTGAAGTACGATGTGGACGGTCTTGTTTACTCCGTTGGCCATCCGAATGATTATAAAACCCATGATGTGTCACCTTTTACGATGACACATGTTGCGACGTTCAATGCTTTTGCTTTCGTTCAAGCGTCGAAGCGTGAAAAGCGTTACATGTTCCACGATCCATTAAACCGTTTCGTGATGATTTTTGATGAGAGTCACCACGCTTTTGTATACTGGCATCATGCTAACCGTGAAAAAAATGATGAACAATTCGTTATAGATTTTGCTGACAATAAAAATAATGATATCGATATAGTTGGCGTTCAAATGGTGGATTCCAATGGTGCCGTCATATTAGTTCTCATTCCTGACTCTGTGATCATGATGAAATTACTGTAATGTATTTCTCAATTTCATTATTAAAGATGAAAATGATTGACATGTGGAAAATATAAGCTTTACATTCGTTAAAAAGAAAAATAAAATTCTACAATTTCATTTTAAAATTGAAGATTAAAAATATATATCTATATATTACGAAATTCAACTTGCTGTAGGAGTCGTTTTCTGGCTATCTTCTACGATGCCCAGCCTTGAGACATTACTTTTTGCGGCGGAATCCGTGTACTTACGCGCTGCCGCCTCCTCTTCTCTCCTTTTTTTTATCTGCCGTAATTCTTCGGCTTTGATTGCTTTCGCGCGAGCTTTCTTTTGTTTTTTTTTTTTTAAATGGAAACACGCATGATCAAATTAAGATTGAATCTTTCGCTCGGATCTTAAAAATACCATTGGCAATACCTCTTTTTTGTGATGCAAGCATTCAAGATAATCTTCTAATTGTAAAGTGCACTCTCGGGGGCTATCCGCCATTGCGTAACATTTCCGAAATTCCTGCCAAAAAACAAAACATCTTCCGCGACCGCCCGATAATCCGTAGCCAGATGCCACTTTGTTTTTTGATTACAATAACCCTTTAGTATCAAACCATAACAGAAAAACCTAATGCATGAATCTTTGTTAACCTCGTATACGAACTTGCGAAGATGGTCGTAATGGTAGAAATTGATCGACGGATCTGTAAACGTTACAAACGTTTCGTATATGAATAAATGACGTCATGATATATTTTTAATCCGCAGTCAGGTTGTTAAGAATATTTTCTTATGGAAATAGTTTGTCAATAAGTTATCAAGAATTGTTAAAATTGAATTATATTAGGAAAAGAAGAGTAAACTTAAATATTACAATTAATCTTATCACGTGATATATGTCTTATTATTATTTTATTTTTAAAGAATAATTTATTTAAAGATATAAAAAATTTTTATGAATTAAAAAAAAAATTTTTTTAACCTGCTATCAGGTTAACATGGCTTGTCTTTATTGTGAATTAATAATAATAATTACAAATTAAATGACTTTTACATATTAGTATATCTGTCATTGATTTTTTTTTTTTTTTTACAATCAGGTGACTTGTTTTTTTTATATAAATATATGATAACTATAAATTATTTAACTTTCATATACTGACTTACCCATCATCAAAAATTATTTCTCCAGATGCAACTTAGAAAATAATATTTCTTTCCTTTGTTAATTTGGAATACTTCTTAATTAGCAAAATTATTATCTATAAGTTATTACTATAGATTATTCTAAATTCTATTTACAATTAAAAACAAAATCATTTTATTTTATAACAAATCCAGTCCTTAATAATTTCTATATAATTCTTTTCTTCTTTTTTTCTATTTCTTCTTGACCTGAATTTTCAGTTAGAGACAATATAAGTTTTTCTTGATCTTATATAGTCTGTCTAATAAGCTTGCATCTGAATCTTTTGTATTTTTTTTTTTTCTAGTAATATTCAATTCTTTCTCTCATTCTATTACTTTGGTATATTAGATATTTCAGATTTTTTTCTTAAAATTTTTTACATTTTTTAACAAAGTTTGCTGATTATGATCTGTGTTGATATAAAAAGATTTTAAATTATTTTTTAAGATAATTTTTTAAGAAGATGATCTTGTTTTCTTCTATATATTTGCAAATAATATTGAAGAAACTTTTATCAAATTGTTGTATCCTATTTAACTAGTTTTCTATCCAGTTACTGATTATAGATTAAACTTTCTTCTTATTCTTTATTTCTTTAACAATATAATAAATATGCTTTTCATTTGCCATTTTCCATATGTTTTTTCTAGCTTTTATAGTAACTAAATATTTAAAAAGATGTTCTAATTTTTTTTTTTTTGAAACTTATACTATATATTGAATAAATAGTTATAATATAAATATTAGATTTTCTTTTTTTAAGTATCTATAATCTGAAAATTTATTATAAGTTAACTTAATTAAAAAACTTTTATTTTTATTGATTTTAAATAAGATATAGAAGGTATTGAATGAATTAAATGGATTTCAAAAGATTGTCTAGTCTATATTATCCTCTTGTTGAATCCAAAGATCTTGAATTCTTTTCTGTAAGATCCAATCTAACTCAATTCTTTTCCTATTAAAAGTTTTAATAAAGTCTCTAATATTAATATCTATTATATATTCTTTTAATATAGTTATTGCTAGAACTTTTTCTAGTTTTGAAAATTAATGCTATATTATTGAATTCTTCTACTTTGCCTGCTTCACTAGGAGATTTATATAATTGTTGTACTTATTATTACTATATGTTTTGAGCTTTATAATATTCAAGATAAGATCTTTCTTTATTACTAGATCCTTGATTCTATTTCATAGTAACCAGTTAATATTTTTAGTTTATATTCTAACTGATATATCTACTTGTGAATATATAGACTTTTATATCTTGACTATTGTATTATAATCTGTATTAATTAAAACTATTGCACTTTAAAGAACTATATATAATGTAGTAAGAATAGCTAGTATCTTTGTTCTTATTGCTAATGACCATATTGATATTCCTGTTGAGAATTGTTTGATTATTCTATTATTTTCTAATAGGATTTATACAAAGCCTATCTCTAGTTTATTATCTTTAGCCTATTTTTTGAAAAAACTATTTGTATAAAAAATAAAGTAATTGTTTACTTGCATTTTATTATATTTTAGGATATTTATAAACTTCTCTTTATATTTCTCTGATTAAATAGCTTGATTTATTAAAATAACTTTCCAACTTTTCACTTGAACTTCTATTTCCATAGATCTGATAATAAATATAGGTTCTACTTATTAATATATAGATGTCCACCAATCTATAGAATTGTCTGAAAAAAGAATCTATTTTTTTTTTCTTAGACTTTTTTATCTATTTAGTTGTAAAAGAAAACAAATTTGAAAAAGAGATTTATCAACTAGTTGAATTGTTATTTTTGGATGTAGTGAAAAATAGTTGCTAATAAAGTTATATAAAAGTTGATATAGCATAAAATAGATTTTGCTATTTAAGAATATGATTTTTCTTAATATATCAGTTGAGATAGTAAAATATGTTGTCAAATATGATTTTATTTTATTAAAATTTATTAGTGCTGTTTTTGTTTGCAAATTATAGCTTGTCCAGTTCATATTTCATAATAATTTCTGTAGCAGATCCTGGTTTTCTGTTATTTTTTTTAGGATATTCTTGTACTAGGAAGTAATTAATCTTTTATGTTTATCAAAGAAGATTTGAATTATTCTTCAATCTCTAAGTATTATTGTGATAGTATTTATAAGTTGATCCAAGAACATAATTTTGTGTTTTTATAAAGATGGAATAGCTTTTTCATATTATTTGTTATTTTATAGAATAGATTTAATAGACAGTATATCTCTCCAATAGCTGAATATATTCTTTCATTTCTAGCTTTATAATATAATTTGTAGTTTTTTGATAAAAGCCAGTATTGCTGTTGTGAAGTTTTTCTTGATCAAACTATCTGATATATGGATTCTCTAAAATATAATCTGATTCTTAGTATTTAATCTAACTTTATTTTAGATGAATTATAGTATCAATTTCAGAAGTATTATTGTTTTTTTTTTTAACCCTCTGTCAGGTTAGTTAAATGTGCTTTATTAAACATTTGTAAGCTGTACATATTAAATAAAATGCTAAAACTAAATCTTTAACTAACTCACTCATTTTGATTGTATTACCTCTCTAAATGCAACTTCGGGAGTGATTTATCGCTCCATTAGAGGTTCAAGTGAAGATCCTTTCAACTTCTAATATCATTGTCCACAGTTCACCACTGCATATCACTCTTTTGAGCTCTGACAAAGATCAAATCCCCAACCACTTCATAC
>CAJVPT010006427.1:0-11041 GCA_910592055.1 Acaulospora colombiana
TCTGACCTGTATAAACAAAACGGAAATTCGGCTTGAATTGGTTAGGCTAGGTCGATCGAAAGAATAAAAAAAATTTTGCCATTTTTTTTGCAACACCCTGTATTATTATAAAAAAGAGATCTCGATATAATTAAAATTATGGAAAAAACCTGATTTAACCAAGCTTCGATAAAATGATCATCGTAGTGGCTGCGGTGACCACTTTAAACCACTTGCTTTTATTCACGCCAGAGACTTTTCATAGTCACCCATTGTTTCATCAGGCCGCGAATTAAGACAATCTTAGGGCTTATTCTCAATTGGATAGAAATGCTCCAGAATTAAAACGCCTCCATTTTTTCGGTTATATTTAATCTTTCTATACTGTATATCAAAATAACAAATATTAATACAAGAATTAGTCACTCGAGCTTAAAACAAGGTTGTTGCCTTGTAAGAAATTTTCGCGAAAGAATGACTTATGAACTAGTTTTATATTTTAATACAATGATATATTCATGAGTAAAACTTGTTGACTTGATGCCAGAAGGAATTCAATGCAACTAAAGCAAGAAATGGGAGCAAATCGAGTTCAGTCTAAAATTAAGGAAATAATAAGCAGCCAAATATAATAATCATGTTTCGCGATATAGACCTACATTTTGTTGTTGGTTCTTATTAATTAATAAAAGTATCATCTAAATTGCATGACTTTAATAATAAATTTTTTTGTTTCCATTACGTTAATTTTGATACACCGAAACTAGTTCATTCATTAGTTTAATAATAATGTAATATAAAAAGACATGAATTTACGTTTGTGATCCTGCAGATAGTGCATGCATTCATATTCGATCACTTTAATTATCTTTTGCGAAATAAACTATTTATTTGCATGCAACTTAATGGTTATATAGGTAAATCCGAAATAATATTGCTTTATAGTTTGCTGTATATACAGTAATTTGATGTCATTACATATAATATAAGTTATATGTCATACTTTTAATGTCTCTCCCCCCCCTCCTCCTCGTACATAAAATTAAAGTAGTGTACTGTAAATGCGTGTCGCGCGGCCGTGTTCCCGTGACGCGATCACCGTACGAACCCTGCATAGAGGCCTCTAACAATAGATACTGTATATTTGCGAATGATTCATTGTTCGTTCTGTTGTGTCTTATACGAAAATTTTTGTTGGATCTATTAATTTATTATGCAATAAGTGCTTTGTGGTCGATATTTTTTAAAATTGAATCTCAAAATTTTATGCACATATACCGTTTTTTCATGATTATGAAAACTACTCTTGACCTTCAGACTTGGATATATAGTGTATACAGTATTTTATCATAATAAATGGGAACTGAAGCAGACTTAAAAAAATCAACAGTTTTGTTCTAAATGATTATCAAAATCATAACGCCGAAAAAAAAAAAATTAAATTATAGGATAAACATTTTTCCATTTTGTGGTCAGGAAATTTCCTAAAATATACTTTTTATTAACAAATACCAAATATATACACACCAAATTCATAATTAAATGTAAATAAAAGGTTTATTCGTTGCGCACGTGGTCGCGAATCTAGAATTTAAGAATTTTCATTTTTCTTGTACTGTATTTAAATTCTCCAATAGCAGAGAGTAAACCTGGATATTCTAGTATTCATTTATTCGATTTGAAGTAACTTACTTTTCACTTGATTGTTTTACATCATTATTATCAAAAAAAAAAAAGAGTCTTTGATAATTTACGTGTAACGATTGAAATTTAGGTGTTGCACGGAAATTTTAACCTTCTGCATTGGTTATATCTATGCCGTACGATTAAAATTGCTACAATGTTATACTGAAAAAAAGTTATATAAGATCAAGGGATTCCTTTCTATTTATCAGAGGATTTTTTTTTCCAAACTTTCTAAAATCGAATTCACTCTTGAAAAAGATGAGCCAAAGTAAAAAATCCGAAAAAAGCATTGATCAAATGGAAAAGGGTATTAGTTTGACTTATTCGATTCAACATGAAAGTAAAGAACTGGTATGACTTCCCGTAGTAAATGTTATTAAATTATCGTGAACCTAATTATTTCATTAAAGTTCCATGTTTATTTCATTATTAAAATTATGAGATCGTGCTGGAGGAGAGTATTAATATGTCAGGTGTTAATATCTTCCAGCAGGAGAAAGCATCGAAACGTAATGAAATCATACAGAGTACTATTGAAATCTCTTCTTCCATAAAGAACCCCGTATATCTAGAATTTTATGGAATAAACTATTCCGTACCTAAAAAGAACAAGAGTGACAATTCAATTAATAGTGGTTGGAACCGTTGGTTATCCTTTACGAAATTATTTCGAACAAACAGACGGGACGAGGAGATCGGCATGTCGGAACAACAAATCCTTCATAACATCCATGGATGTGCCAATCCTGGTACGTGTTGTAGATCATGTGATGTGAAAATTTTTATACTCACTGTATAACCATTATTACAGGTGAAATTCTAGCTATAATGGGCCCTTCAGGTTGCGGAAAGACTACTTTGTTAAATATATTAGGAGATCGTGTGAATAAACAAGGGGTCACTGGCACAATAAGGATGAACGGGCATAAACCGACGAAGGAATCAAAAAGATTTGTAGCTTATTGTGCTCAAGACGACGTTTTTTTTCCTAATTTGACAGTTAGGGAGACTCTCGGTTTTACGGTATGTGTCTAACGTTACGACATTAAATCTACTGTTTATTCCAAGTCTATTGCTTACTCACTAAACAAATTGAAAACAGGCCAGACTACGTCTTCCCCGTGAAATGTCAAGACGCAAAAAACTACAACAAGTAGAAAGTACAATTCGATTACTGAATTTATCAAAATGTACAGATACAAAAATTGGCGATGGTTTTTCTAGGGGTGTCTCCGGTGGTGAAAGAAAACGTGCCAGCATTGCTGGTGAATTACTAACCGACCCTAGCGTCATCCTATTAGACGAGCCTACTTCCGGACTTGGTATGCATTGGTCTAATGATTCACGTGATTTTGTAGTTTAGTGTATTATCAACTGATTCTCAACCCTCTGATTTTATAAAATAAAGACTCGTCGTTTGCGCTAGAAATAGTGAAGATCATGAAAGAATTCGCGATTCAACAACGTAAAACAATAGTGATGGTCATACATCAGCCATCCTCTCAACTATTTGAATTATTTGACAAGCTGCTGCTTATGGCCGATGGTCACGTGCTATATTTTGGCGAGCGAACAAAGGTGTTAAATTATCTAAAGGATGAGAAGTGCACGTGTAATCAGAATTTTAACCCTGCTGATTATATAAGTATGTTCAATGTTAAATTTATTTTTAAAATCTGCATGCATGTGCGCTTTATTAACTCTCATGAATTCTTCTAAAGTGGAGCTTCTAAATGAACCAACTTATAAGCAAAAGCTAATCCGAGCTTATGCTCGTCATATAGAATCCGATCCATCTGGAACTCAAATGGTCAATAGATATTCTAATCGATCCCTTGACGCATCATTATCTGACAAAGATATAATAATGCCGGGTCGGTTGACCTCAAAGTATCTATGGGAAGCAACCTTTTTACAACAAGTGCTTATTCTCACCGAACGTTCATTTAAACAACGCAGCAAAGATATACTGTCTAAATTAAATTTATTACATACAATCGGTCTTACTTTTTTTTTTAGTTTAATTTGGTTTCAGTTACCCTACGTTGAAAATAGCATAGCCGATCGATATGGAGCGGTGAGTGTGTAAAACTTCTCCTTCGCCTTTATAACTTATCAATGACAATGCTGATTGGCTTCATCGAACAAACCAGATCTTCTACACGTAAGCACGCAACGTGTGATATCAACTGTTATAATATCTCTTTTTTCTCGCATCCTCTAAAATATAAATCCAACAGATCGATTTACTGGTCATTTTATCCGATGATGTCGACGATAGCCTCATTTCCACTGGATTTAAACGTTTTAAATAAAGAACGTCAATCACGATCTTATCGGTTGTCATCCTATTTTCTCTCGAAGCAAATTGCCGAGATAATACCTTCCATGATTCATCCAGCGCTTTTTGTAATTGTCGTTTATTGGGTTAGTGGATTAGTAGCGGATCTCGGAAGATTTATTGCATATCTGGTGCGTTTTTTCTTTTCACTAGTTATGTAAATTGCTTAGAGGACGCAAAAATCACGTTTAGTATCCATTTAAACAACAAAAGGCCGTAACATTATTAACATCGTTGGCGGCACAAAGTTTCGGATATTTATTCGGCGCTATATTTTTAAACGTACAAAAGGCAACGTGTAAGTTACCAAATATGCTGATTAATTTCATCACTCGTGTTAAGACTTATCCATTGCAGCCGTTGCGACCGTATTTATACTATCTTCGATGTTATTGGCCGGATTTTATGTTAAGAATCTACATTCCGGACTAATCTGGCTAAAATATTCGGTATTATAATTAACATAACTTTTTTGTGACAAAAAAAATTTTTTTTTTTATTAACTTACTCTTTCTCAACCTTGAAATAAAGTCATTCTTACATTATAGTTACTCTCTATCAATGCAAATTCAATTCTTGTCGCCGTTATCGACGTTCAAGTGTACTGTGGGTCAAGCTAGTTCTTATGCACAATGCTTTGATTTAAGTGCTGGAGATAATGCATACATACCAGGATATGCGGTGTTAGAATCATTAAATTTGAATGACTTAGCCTGGTATATGAATCTAATTATATTATTTGGGTTCTTTATTTTAATTAGGGTATTTGCATATTTCCTTTTGAAAAATAATGTGAAATGAAGGTATACTCTTAGGTGATAAGGGCAGCGACCCAGTGAATTTATTAGTAATAGGAAAACTTGTATAGGCAATAATAAATAAATTGCGTCGTGGAACAAATGGTGGTTTTATTAATGAAAGACGCAAGTAGGATTATACCTAAATAATAATTTGAAACTTTTTTTTTATAGTCAGGCTAACATGGGTTGTTTATTACTGACTATTATCATAATGTATTGCAAACTATCACAGGTTAACTGATCTAATCTATCATTTATTTATTACTATTGTGTTTTTTAATTTAATTTATTTAATTATCTATTTAATAATTATATTTAGAAATGCAATATGCCTAATATACTGTAAATTATAAATCTATAGTATACAGTATATATTATACTATATATTATATATTATATTCAATATTTTTTAGATCAATTTATTTTCCACTCTTCCCGCTGATCCTCTGACCACACACAAAAAAGATGTTTGCAAAAAAGTTTAATACTTTCTTGTTAATAAAGTCTTATCACTCTCCTTAAACCACTCTGGAAAACACTTCAGAAGTCATCTCAATCCCCTCCCTCTTGTCTACATCCTCTTCAACCAAAAACTTGTCTGCTAGTGACCTAAACAGTCATGAAATACTTTGCCTACCAATGGCAAGAAAGTTCTGAAAGAAAGAAGAACTGACAGTTTGTCACCCCTTCACACATAGTTAAACATCACAGAGCTTTGTTAGTAATGAGAGAGCTATTACAAATACACTCCATCCACTCTCTTCGTCATTTGTTGGGCTCTAATAGTACTCTTTCTTGATTTTTCTGGGGGATTTTGCCTATCTCAGTTTGATCCTGAATTTTAAGTAGCACAAAGTTTCTCATGTGCTGATTGGCTTAGCAGAATCACGTCAGTAAAAGAATGTAAACAAGCTCCTATTGGTCACCTCACATGTCTGAATGCATTTCTTCAGCTCCATAAGAACCTGAGGTCTACCATAAGTCATATGATAGTGGTGCGGGTGGATAATAGACACTGTCACCTTCTATATCAATGGACGTCCCATGGAAGAGTCAAAGAAACTGGTCAGCCGTCATCTTTCGATTAGCTCAGCTTTTAGGATATGGAGGCTTAGCATATATTTCTCTACTTCATCATAAGACCCTATGTGATACAGTGGATCAATCTACACAGTTATATCCATTCTCTTCCCTGACCTCTTCTTCCTATGAAGATTGAACCCCTCACCTCTGGTAGATAGTAATATCGAATGGAGTGGTATCTACACCATAGTTGAGCTTCCTTCCCTTTCCCTATACAAAAGTGACTAGATAGATGAACATCCTAAAGAATTTATCCCTACCTACCTAGCGTCAGTAGTTAACTCATGAATATAGTTGAAAACCAGCTGGAGAGTAATTTCACCAAGAGATATTATTTGAGTTTCCTGTACCACCGAGGATCTTAGTTAAAGGTAAATGGGGTGCCTTGATCTCAAGTGGAAGACCTTGTCACTATTAGAAACCAATGAACTTGGCATAATCCCGGAGAATATAAAAGGAGAAACAGGTCTCATCGTACTTTCCCATGTGGTTTTGATAATGCATTCGTGGACTGAGCGATAGCTTCTTCCTCTATATGAGCTACAAAGTAATCGAAAGTATACGAAGCACCATTTCTATCGAAGCGAACCCACTCTGAAGCCTACCAATCATTTCTTACACCAATTACACACAACACACTGGTCAGGACTTCTACTCTAGGGTTAAAATTTTTTTCAGTAATTTCTTTTTATAGGAGGTTTTGAAAATTCTGACATTGCATCAAAACATAGCTTCACATATAAGATTTACTGACCCCTTATCCTCCAAATTGCCTCTACCTCTCTTGTTAACATAACACACTAGTGGAACTTCACGTACACTAGGTTAGCTTGAGTTGTTTAAAATATTAGTCAAAGTGGGCCACATGGCAAACTGTTATTTGTAATAGTATAGAGTATATAGTCTTACAAATCGCTTGTATCTCTCATGTACCTGAACTTCATAATCAAATAAACTGACTAATAAGTGTTGTTAAAAAAAAAAAAAAAAAAAAAAAAAATTTGTTTAAAATTTTTTTCCTTAAATGCTCAAATTCCTTAAGAAAAATATCTATAATATTAAAGATCAAAAGATGAATAATATGAATTATAAATTTTTATTTCTTATCTAAGTTCCTTAAGTGATGATAAAACTTTAATAAATAAAAACTAAAGTTTAAATGTTTTCTTAAAAATATTCTAATTCAGTGCTTACTTAAATAAAGAATTATTTGAATTAACTTATTTAATATTATATATAATAATAAAAAAGATTTTTTTTGAGACTCAAAAGAAACAAAAAGACTATTCTAATTATATAAATTCTTTTTGAGAAAATAATTGAACTTTTTTAATAAAACCATGAATTGTCTTCTTTTCCCATTTCTTTTTTCTCTTTTTCCTTTAACTTAGCAATTCATAATTTATAGGTAATCTATAGTGACAAACTATTGATAATAAATCTAATGAATAAAAATATATATTAATTCTTTAAAGAAATAAATTATTATTCCTTAAACCTGATTTAGAATACTTCAATACAATGACAAGTTAATCAATATGTAAAAAAATCTGCAATATTGTAAATAGTTTAAACTTCTCAATAAAGATTAAGTCATATGACATAATTGAGGGTTAAAAAAAAAAGAGTTTTAATTTTTCCCTACTAAAATTTATAAAAATTAAAGTCAATAAGATTGATAAATAATAGATTAGTTCTCATTAGATAAATTAAACATGCTATAGCAGAATAGACTTCTTTGCCACATTATAATGATTGAAATTTCGAGACATCAAACAACGAAGACGATTACCAAATTAATTATGTTAATATAATTACTTAATTTAATTAATGATTTTCTTGAAATTACTTAATCTTATTTTACTTTATTATTACCTCTTTTATTTTTTCATCCCAAAAGAGGTAATAATAAAATAAAAAATGAAAGGATAAAAGAGAGCACAAAATTTTGTCCATAATTTAATTAATAATTTTCTTGAAATTACTAAATATTCGTTTTACCTCCTTAATTTTTTCATCCCAAAAGAGGTAATAATAAAATAAAATTTAACGCTATCTTTTATCCACTCGCCTTTTGTCCATTTGTATATCCTTTGTGACTTCAAGATGTATGTTTTTTCACCTATACAGCATATTTATAACGAATTTAGCATTGTATAATTTTTCTTTAAGATTACATCACAATTTTTGTATTAATATACCCACACTAATTTATAGATCCAAAAACGCGGTTATGCCGACAAATGCTTGGTCCGCGTTCTTCATACTCTGCTTTCGAATGACAATAAGTGTAAAATTCCGGCTGTAATTATATAAAGTTTAATAAGCAAGATAGATAATATCACCGATCGAAGGTAAGAAAATATTTAAACCTACCATGTTAGCGAGTAATGAGCCGCCAAACCATACAGCATATCGTTGTTTTTTATGGGAAATAACGTTAACATCTATAGGTGTCGACTGGATGATGGCATTATGGAATTATGATTTCAATCGATTTCTCCAATTTAGATGAGCTCAATTTGTCAGGATTAACAATTACCTTTATCAAACCTCCACTTAATTCCTCGCTTCTCTTGATACGGGCATCAACCACTCGTTTCATGTCACGTTGTAACCGTTTTCCAAAATCCTTAAACATTGTCGAACCGCCAGAAAGCACAATATTCTAACAAGAAAATAAATAATTTAACTATATAAACCAAAGAACATCATAAATCAAAGTATACATACCTTATACAAACCGCGTCTAGTATCAATAGGACAGCTTTGAATAACATTATCAACTACTTCAGGTATTGGTGTTAAGAAATCCGAAGATGCGATCTCTGGATTAAAAAATATTTCAGGGCCTAGAAAACGCTCAAACCCCACATCGACTTCATACGGCTGTCAAAAATTTAAAAAACAATGATGTTAGGCATATCACTACATATGGTAGATAATTATGAATACCTCGAAATGTACCTGACCGGTTACACTATGTACTCCTTGATATTTTTGAAAGTACTTGTCGCCTTCCTGATCATATTTTTTAAATTCCTTAACAATATCTGGACAAACATATGAAAATTGTTCTTTGATTTTTTCTGCAACTTTCAAGGAATCTTCAGGTGGAATAGAATTCTCATTTCGATCACGAAGAAGTTGTTGAACAAAATATGTAATATTTCGACCAGCAATTGGGATATGCTTTATAGATGATCCGATCACATAACCCTCCGCCTTTTATGATGAGAAAGTGATTTTAACAATATTAATATTGTAAGCTGTGCTTATTTATGTCTTAATTTTTTTTTACATACCACTGGGATAACATGAGTGACACCATCACCGCTATCAATGACTGTACCAGTTAGTACAAAATCGGATGCTTTGTTTGAGGACCAACTAGCGGCCAAGGCCAAAACTGCTTGAACCGCGATGTAAAGTCCCTGGATGTTAAAAGATTCAAACATTATTTCGGCAGTTTGTTCCCGATTTTCTGGTGCGTTTAATGGTGGTTCTGTCTATTTCGTTTTTTTTTTAACGATAAAGTAAAATTAATTCGGCCTCACACTCGAAAGATACCTTCATTTAATAAAAAAAACTCACCAAAAGAAAATAGTGATCTTCTGGCTCACACCTTAAATATTTAAAAATACTTTGTTCCCAAAATCTTTCCATTTGATCCCAATTATCAATTTGTCCTTGTCTAATTGGATAGTGTAAACCATAAGTCTTAGAATTTGAAATCGCCTCATTCCCGATAAAAAAATCCAGATCCTCGATGCCCCGTTTCGTCGCAATGTTCCCCGATGCTTTTGAAACTGCAGAGCCACCTGCTGGAGCTCCTGCTGAATCACGTGTCGCTATGGCCGTGGGAAAGACGAATAAAGGATTATTATTACCCGCGAAGCCTAGCTTTGTGTACCTTTAAGAATTTATTGCCAAGATGACTTTTGTTGGCTTATGGGAAGGGAATGTTGGGAATGTTTACTATAAACTTCACGTTTGTGCTTACCCCGTCCCATTATCCATAATTACTGCTGGAAGTCTCGTCGCCATTTTGGATGATTGTGAAATCTAGGCTCGAAGTGACTTTCAGTGAAGGTGTGTAACGTATCGAAACCTCGATATTACATGGTCTCTTTTTAGGATGGTCACATGATAATATTTAATTTTTAAAATCTCTAAATGCATATATTATAAAAAATACTAAACTTTTTGATAATAAAAAAAGTCAAGTAATATTTTTAATATTAACAATAAAAAAGTTTTTACAATTAATATTACATATGAGCTTTATTGAATAGTAAAATTCTTAGTATGATATCAATTATCTTAAATATATTATATATTTTTATTTTTATTTTTTTTTTTTTTGAGTACCTGTAGTTAGACTAGATTGTCAGTTTATTAATCAATTGAAAATATAAGTACATTTTCATTCAAGCAGCATGATACATACTACAGCTAAACTATTATTCTAATCTAACTAACTCATCATAAGTATAAAAGCCTCTAAGTTTGATCTTGAAAACAATATTTCACTTCACAATATCTTTGGATAAAAACTCTCCTAGTCCACTACATCATTGCTACCAGGTTGTTACTGCTGTATATTGTACCAAGCCACTGGAATACAAAAAACTACAAAAGGATGGATTAAAAAAAGGAAGGAGGAATATCTAAAAATGTCTAAGTAGATAATAAGAAAATGAAAAAAATAATAATTAAAAAAAAATATTTCCAGCTTTTTCCAAAGACCTGCTTTTCAAGATCTCTTCTCAATAAGAAATACTCAATTGGAATATCCTTTCTTTTTCTGACCATTTAAGGAACTTATCCATTCTTGATTTTGATTTCTTTCTTATATACTGTTTGAGAAAACTTATTATCTAATGTGAACCTTTACTTCCAGAACATACTTGATTTCAACCTTTTTTGAATAGTGATTTTTTATCCACCTGTAGTAAAGAGGTAACTTATGATAAACCCCAGGTTCTTATGTGATCTAATAGGAACTAGATCATATTATTTTAATATAATATCTTTCAATAGTTATTTTTTTTTTTTTTAACTCGCAGTCAGGTCAATATGGCTTGTCCATTTTATTGTAAACATATTTGATATTTATATATTTTATGACTTTCACATATTGACTCACCCA
>CAJVPT010006428.1:0-11039 GCA_910592055.1 Acaulospora colombiana
CCCCCTTCTTGCTTACTATCCTCTTCAAATAAAAACTTGATCTCTAGTGACCTTAAAGGTCAAGAAATACCTTTTCTATCTATGGCAAGAAAGTTTCGAAAGGAAGAAGAACTAATATGCTGCTATTTCATACTGTAGAGAAACACCACAGAAGTTCTGTGATGATAAAAGACAACTTTTCTACTCTCTTGTCATCTATTCTGGCTTCTTATAGTGCTCATTCTTGATTTTTCTGGGGAATTTTGCCACCTTAGTTTGACCCTGAATTTTGAGTATCACAAAGTTTCTCATACTGTGATTGGGCAGACAGAGCTCACATTAGTAAAAAGAACTAAACAAGCTCCTATTGGTTACTCCACATATTCAAATGTATTTCCTCAGCTCCATAATAACCTGTGGTCCATCATAAGTCATTGTGTTGGTGCGGGTGAATAATGAACACTGTTTACTCCTACATCTTTGGCTAAGCGAAAGAAAAAGAACATACTCTTCCCTTCCCTCTATCAAGAAAGAAGAAAGAAGACCAGGTTCAAAGGAATACAGAACGAGGACGACACCTTAAAAGTGCCACACCTATTCTTTATTTGCATAAATATTGGGAGATCAAGGAGATCCTAGGATCATTTGTACCTAATCAACAACACCAATATGCAGTCGGATAACCCGTAGTGGAGCATCCATCACATTGGAATATTAGACATATGGTTCAATCTCTATAGATAGTAGTACTTTGGGAAAACAGCATGATATTTATCAAGTTCAACAAGGCGCATGCTGGAAATACCAAGATTCTTCTTTCTAGGCTGAAGTCATTGCAATAATAAAGAAGGACAGATTGTTGAATAATGGGTCCCTAATTATCCCAATGCCCATTCACCTTCCCCTATGTCCTAGAGCCCTCCGAAACCCTCCGACTTATCATCACCCAAAAAAACATTTGTAGAAGATCCCATACTGGATAGGGTATAGAGGGAAAAGGCAAGAACTGATAGATAAGGATCACAATATAGAAGTACTGAAAGCAATGAAGGAACAGGCATTGTGCCTTAAACTGATGAAGCCCTTAAAGAGTAACCAGCCCATGATATCAATATAGTAATAGTAGCATGGTTCCAAGTCACCTATAACCAAACCATTTCCCTTTCTTCGTCCAATGCCTTTTTTGTAATGCAGAATCTTCACCCCTATTTAAATTTGTATAGTCTTGGTTTTATTTCTTTCTTTTCTGGATGTAGATGGTAGAGTAGGGTATCGAACACATTAGTCAACAGATCAAATAGTCTGTGGTAAACATAGATTCATTACACACAATAATCCCCTATATAAAATTTTTTATTGCCCTAATGGTCCCTTATTAGGTCTCTGTTTGGAGATAGCTTAGCCATGAAGTGGTTCCAACCTATCATTAGTTTACTAGCTTCTCATTAGTTTTTCTCTGATCATATGTACCTATATGTTAAACTTTGCTAATAAACTTGACCAAGCCAGTCAAAAATAATAATAATAATAATAATAATAATTTATAAAATTTATAATATATTTTTCAAAATAGTTTTTTTAAACTTTAAAATAAAATTTTATAATAAATATTTAATAAATTATTAAATAAACTTTAATAAATAATTTTTCAAATTTTAAAAATCATATTTTAAAAATTTTTAATAAATTACAATTAATTAAATTTTTTTAAAAGCAAGTGTCCTACACTATATTTAATTTATAATTATTTCTATAGATTTATAATAAAAAAAATCATATTAGCTTAATAATAAATCAAAAAAAATATTTTATTATTAATTTTTTTAAAAATTAAAATATTTTTTTTTTAACTTGCAACTCTGTTATATGATTTGATCTTTATTGAAAAGTTATATAACTATCTACAATATTGCAGATTTTTCATATAATAATTAACTCATCATTATACTAAAGTACTTTATGTCAAATCTAAGAAACAATATTTTACTTTTCTAGAGAATTGATAAATAACATCTATTTACTAGTTTCATTATTAATAGTTTGTCACTGTAGATTGTTTATAAACTATAAATTGCCAAATTAAAAAGAAATTGAAAAAGGGAAACAATTCAAAACTTATCAAAAAAATCCAAAAAGAAAGCAATCATTCTCTCAAAAGAGATCTGTCTGATTGAGATAATCTTTATGCTTCTTTTAAGCCTCAAAAAATCTTTTTTATTACTATTTGCATTATTGGATTAGTCAATCCAACTGATCTTTCATTTAAGTAAGCACCGAATTGAGATATTTCAAGAAAAATATTTAAAGTTCAGCTTTTGTTTATTAAAATTTTGTCACTATCTAAGAAACTTAGAAAAGAGATAGGAATTTACAATCTATATTATTTATCTCTTGTTTTTTGATATTATGGATATTTTTGTTAAGAGACTTAAATTTCTAAAAGGTGAACATTTCTGAAACATTCTTTTCAATTGTCAGTGATATTATCAAGACATATGAGTATGATCAATAGGAGCTTGTTTACATTTCAAAAACTAATATGTTTTATGTTAACAATCACCTTTGGTGAGAATTTGTACTATCTAAAATTCAGGGTCAAACTAAAACAAACAAAATTTCTTAGAAAACCATAAAAATAGAAGTTTTAAGAGGAACTAAATAGTCAGAAAAGAAGAATATAAGTCTTTTTATTGCAATAAAATCTTTATAACCTCTTGCTTCAAAGGTTAAAAAGATCTTCAGATACTTCACAATCTGGTTTTCTTCCTTTAAAAACTCTTTTGTCATTGATAACAAAGATATTACTTGACTTTTCTTGATTACCAAAAGTCAAGTTTTTAAATAAAGAGGTTTATAAACAAGAGTGAAAGTGTAAAAATGACTCATGAAGTTATATTTCAAGTTGTTTTAATAAAAGTATTAAGACTTTATTAGCAAAGAAGTAAAAAAACCTCTTGCAAACATCTTTTTTGTATATGGTCAAAGGATTAGTAAAAAAAATAAATTTGTTATTATCTATAAATACTATATATAAAATTTTTTATAAAATTTGTATTATACTTTTTAAAATAGTTTTTTAAACTTTTTATAATAAATTTATCAACAAATCATTAAAAAACTTTTTTTAGATTCTAAAAAACATTTAAAAAATTTTTTATATTAACGAAATTTTTTTTGATCTAGTATTTTTGTTACTTTAAAAAATTCATAATATATATTGTACTGTATATTCTGTATATCATGGTTATCAATAACAAATCCAGCGTTTCCGATGGTGCATAGCTTAACCTGCATAACTGAACCTGCAGTAATCAATAGCAAGCATTACCTAATATTACAAATCAATCTACTGTAGATGTTTGCGTGACTTTTCTTTATTGAGATTCGGCCCGTGTATAAAATAAATGGCATCTAGATTGGATTGGATTTTTATCTCTCTCATTGTCTCACATAATCTGGTCTGCAACCACTTTTGGAAGTTAAAAGCATTTTGGCTTAAATTTTAATAAAGGAATTATTGCAGTTGACAGTTCAAGCTCATTTATAAAATTTCATTTTATTATTACTAAATTCCGTGCAAAATACGCTTTGATAAGGCAACACCACTTAAAAAGATAAAATTTAACTTCACGAAATTATATACAGTATAAGTGTCTTTTATCATCATTGTAATTTCTAATTGAATAGATCCTTAAATAAGGCAGCGTGATTTGTATTATATTCCTAAACCGATAAAGTCTAAATGCTTACGGAAATAGGTGTGACAGTTTTATATGAACTAGTCACAAATAGAAATTCGGTTACTTTGTACTTTTTACAGTGTTGATTATATTAGACGGATTGACTTCTATTTAAATTCATTTTCTAACTTATCACTGTCTTCAAGCAAATGGAATTGATAAAAGATGGAATTGCCCTCTTCTGATCCTTACTTCGATGAAATTTTGGTATCCGATCTTATACATTCATTCGATTGGTCATCAACTTCCCTAGGTCCTATGAACTCTTGGAACTCTTCTTTAAAAACGATTGTGGTATGCATTTGGAGTTAATTTGGACGTCCGAAGAACCATGGATATAAAAACTACTAAATTGCTTCTTTAAATATTTTATAATAGGATTTATGTCTACATGCCGTATTCCCTATTGCAATATTTTATGGTCCGGAATATATTATGATATATAATCAAAGTAAGTAGATTTAATTATATAAATGTATCAACTATCTAAAGAAACTCAACCCTCGTTCAAATAGTGTTTCGACCCATATTAAAAATGAAGCATCCTGCAGGTATTATTCTAATTAAATGATTCTAATAAGCTAATTACTCAAGAATTTTGCATCTATTTTTGGATCTGATAGCGTTAGGTTCTCCTGCAAGCGAAGTTTTTAATGAAATTTTTGACGAATTTGGACGAAAGCTTAACGAGTGTGTAGTTATCTTTCTTTTTTTTTTTTGCCTACATATTCATCACATATACGGAAAATAGTCATTCTGGAAATGTCAATTGATTCAACTTTTAAAATTAGGATAGTTTCTAGTGGCAAGGGTCGATTCGAGAATGATACGTTCATCCAGATGCACCGAGAGGGTTATATGGAAGAATGTTATTTTTCACTTACTCTAAGTCCTATATTCAAGGAGGATGGAACTGTCGGCGGTGTATTTAACGCTGTTCAGGAAACAACTCGACGGGTTTTAGCAGCTAGAAGATTAAAAACCTTGAGTGAGCTAGGAAATAGAACGCCCGGTATATATTAATATGCGATCAAACATTTAATTTATTATACTTAACTATATATTATAATTATATTGTAGGTGCTAAAACGATGGAAAGTGCTTGCCATCTCGTGGTGTCTGCGTTACGTGATCACAATAAAGATATCACTTTTTCGCTAATCTATATTATTAAAAATTGTGAAAAAGAATCTAATATGAATAGTAAAAAAGCACATCTAATAGCCACAACTTTTGATAATGGCCTCGAAGTAGTAAAGGGCGATGATCAAACTGAAGAGTTAGTTTTTGTTAAAGGAAAATCAACAAGAGAGTTACCGGACTTCTTACCAGATACTTTTGAAACGATAGATCTCCAATATAATGACGATAATTCATGCCACAAGGTTTTTAACGATCAGGAAGCAACGCTGAAATCAATCTTGAATTCATCTGCCATAAAACTACCTGTATGGCCCATAGAACAAGTGGCAACATTAAATTCTCAACTAGTTATTACCTTAAAAGATAACTCTCGGGCGATTCTTTTACCAGTGTACACGTCTTTTGCGGGAAAAACAACATTAACCGCTATAACTATTTGCGGGTTGAATCAGAATCGCGCTTTGGATCGAGAATATTTGGAATTTTTAAATGTTTGTATTAAAAATTCATCAATCAAATTAGTTCTGTGGATTGAATTTGGAAGAATAACACGTCTTAGTTGACGTTGTTCCGGCTTCGGCTTCCATTTTTGATAGTTTTATTGGTGTTCGTTGACTAATTGAATTTCATTACCTATGCGCTAAAGCTCGTTGCTGGTCATGTGAGTTCAGGCCTAGCACATGGTCGATCACGCGAAGAGGAGAGAAAACAAGCCGAAATTCTAGCAGATTTAAATCGTCAAAAAATAATGTTTTTCCAAAATATTAGTCATGAGCTGAGAAGTAAGTTTTTGTTAAATTTATTTAATTATAATATGCTTTAAATTATTAAATTAAGAAATTAAATTATTTTGATCCGAATGACAGCGCCATTAACGTTAATACTTTCACCGCTTGAAGAGTCGATTAATGCTTGCACCCCAGAATCACCTATTCTTTCTAATTTACAACTGGTCAATCGAAATGCTCGTCGACTACTTAAACTTGTTAATACTTTGTTGCAGGTTAGTATTTAAAAAGGCTGCTTTACTAATACCATGGTCATTATTTTATGTATTTATTCCTCGTGAACCTTAGTTTTCGCGAATCGAATCGGGCAGATTTGAGGCCCAATTCCGAGAGACCGATATTGTGAAGTACACTCTGGAATTAGCTTCAAGTTTTGAAAGCATGGCGGAATCTTTAAAATTAGACTATTTTATTCATATTCCAAGTCACGAAGAATTTTATAGTAAATTAAAACAGAAAGTATTTATTGACAGAGACATGTACGAAAAAATAGTATTTAATTTATGTGAGTAATATTCTTTTCGAACACTTTTTAGTTAATAAATTATCCTTATTAATTTTTGCGATTTGTTACTATAGGTTCAAATGCGTTTAAACACACTTGGACGGGAAGTGTTTCAGTTCGTTTATATTCTGATCATAAGGATGAGAGGGAAATGATTATACTGGAGGTCTCAGATACAGGTATTATAATAATAAAACAAGTATTCGTATATAATCCGTATTTAAGTTATTAATCTTAAAATAATCGGAATTACATCAAAAAGGCGTAGGGATTCCAGAAAAAGATATTGAAAACTTATTTCAGCGTTTTTATCGCGTAGAGTCAAGTCAATCTCGTAGTTATGAAGGTACCGGCATAGGACTTGCATTTGTAAAGGAGCTGATAATGAGACACGATGGTGAAATTTCCGTATATTCGGAAGTGAAAAAGGGTACTACTTTCCGTGTATCACTACCAACGGGTTGGGCACATTTACCGGAAACACAAGTATACCATGAAAAAAATGAATTTGAAATTAATTCAATGGAAAAATATTCGGTTAATGGACGGAATCTCTATATTGAAGAATCACATCAATGGATACAAAATGGTCCCGATAATGAATCAATTGATATCAATAATGATAACGCGGATGATATTATGGACTTAGATTGCCTAAATACCTTAAACGATTTAGTGTTAGAGAACAAGAAGGAGGATGTTCAAAACATCTCCTTACCTTTGTTGCTTAACGATATATCTAATGCGCGCAAAGTTTTTTACGTTCTTGTCGTCGATGATAATACGGACATGAGGTGTCATTAGAATTTTTTGTTACATTGGCTAAACTCTTATTGAAATCTTGACTAAGCTATTATAATTTAACATTTATTATAAGAAACTATCTCTATAGTTTATTACAAAAGGAATTTAAAGTACGCAGCGCTTGCGACGGTCGAGATGCCTTAAGAATATTAAAGAAATTTCCAAAGAAACCTGACTTGATCTTAAGCGGTAAGGAGTATTATATATATGATGTAAATGCATTTATTATTCACGCTAACAGTTAAAATTTCCATCTTGTAGATGTTATGATGCCAAATATGGACGGTTTGGAATTCTTAAAGGCACTTAGATCTGATCCAGTAACTCAGTTAATTCCCGTGATTTTTTTGTCTGCTAAAGCGGGTGAAGATGCCAGCGTAGAAGGTTAATGATTTATTTATACCCCTTTATCTGCAGCAATAGTCATTTAATTTTTTTTTTATTTTCTTTAGGATTGGAACATGGCGCGGATGATTATTTAATTAAACCATTTAGTGTCAAAGATTTAGTTGTTCGAATTAAAGCGAACATTAAACTCTCACATCTTCGTCAACAACTTTTGCTACAACAGAAACAACAATCGGAGACTCGAGAGTTATTATTCTCAATAAGTGACAAGATTCGCTCTGGATTTGATATAGAAAAAACGTTATCTATAGCTAGTGAGGAAATTAGTAGAATATTACCCTGTGAGAGAATATTTCTTATTAAAATTGATTCCGTAAATTCAAGTGAAGGTTATATAGTGGCGTTCTCGGCCTCTGATCCAAACGAACAAAATTTAGCGGGAAGAAGTTTTTCGTATTCATTATATGATGAAAAAGATATTCAGAAGTTATTTTCAAAATATAATATTGTTGAAACGGGTAACAAGGCGTTTAAAAAGCTCCAAGATGCGTTAATGGATCATAATGAGTATGTAGTGATGGAAAATTCCTATTCCTGCGTAGTTGGCCGCTACGTCTCTGTAATTACTATGCCAATTAAAACAAATTCATCAGCGTGGGGATGGATAGTTGTTAATAGAGCACCAAACGAAACTTGGTTGGATTCAGAGAAGGTCTTTATTCAGCAAATTTCAAATCAAATTGGCTTGGCGATAACACATGCAATGCTTATGGAAGAAAAATTAAAAAAGGAGGCTCAGATGGAAGCTGCAAAAGCAGCTAATGAAGCTAAAGGACAAATTTTAGCAAATACCTCTCATGGTAGGTTATCCACAATTCTTTTTTTTTTTCTTGCTATATTAGCTTTAGAATTATCTAACGCATGCTAAATTCTCAACAGAACTTCGAACGCCGTTAGGGGCAATAATAGGACTTTTGTCAGCATTTGAAGATACTCCGTTAACTAAAGACCAGAAAGAAATGGTTCAAATAATGACACGCGCATCAGATGTTGTTCTTTCTGTGATTAACAACATCCTTGATGCAGCCAAACTTGAGGCACAGAAGATTGCGCTTGTTAATAGAAAATTTGATTTACTGCATGTGGTTGAAGAAACTCTAAACATACTTGGAGAAAAGGCAGGCACTAAGCAGCTTGAGTTAATTTTATGTTATGAACATGAATCTCTTCCAAAATACGTAAAGTCAGATCCCGATAGGTATGACCAATAATGTTAACGATATTATATTTTACGAAAAAGAATTAAATTGGCATCTTCAAAAACTAGATTACAACAAGTTCTGATAAATTTACTGTCTAATTCGTAAGCTTATGTTTAATAATTACCTCTTCTCATTTTATATTATATATATTTTAATTTTGAGATAAATATTTTAACCATTAATTTAAAGTATAAAATTTACAGAAACTGGAGAAATAGTTCTTAAGGTTTCAATGGCTTCATCCGACAAATCCGTGATTAAGGATAATACCAAAAAAAGCACAATATATGTGGAACTAATTGATACGGGTATTGGGTAATTATTTGACCCAAGTTATTTTTCTTTAGATATACGCATCGAACTATCATTACAACCTTACATAACATTTACGTTCTATTTAGCATTGATCCCAAATTTATGAAACATATATGGGAAAGCTTTTCACAGGCAGATGCCACTATAACTAGACGCCAGGATGGTACAGGATTAGGTCTTTCGATTTGCAAACATCTGGTGACCGTAAACGGAGGAGAATTAGGAGTTACAAGTGAATTAGGGAAAGGAAGTCGGTTTTGGTTTACTTGGAACGTCGAACCATTAACTGTTAACCAATCTAACTTGGCATCCCCTCCAGCCGTACGATCTGAACGCATTCTTGTGATTGATCCAATTTATATAGCTCGTGACACTTTAGTTAGATTCATAGAGAGTCGTGTTAAACGAGTTGACGCGTTCGACACCGTCGAAGAGGGTATTATATCGGCGAAAATGTGGAAAGAACAACGCAACGAAATATATGATCTCGTCTTTTTTAATATTTGCAGAAATAATACAGACGATATTAGAAAGGCATTAAGAGAGTTAAGAATTGTATGCGGAGATCACTTGTGTATAGTATTGATGGTCTTTTGGTCCACTAGAGGGCGTATTACGGGAGAAGAGATAATGAAAGAAGTCGGAGGTCGAATTATCACCTTATATAAACCTATAATGCAGAATCGAATTTTGGATTATTTATATAATAACGAAAACTTAAATTTAACGTCTGATAAGCTTAATGGCTACAGCGCTGTTAAATCATTAACGGAATTAAGAGTGGAAAAATATTATAATGATAATCGATCTTTAACCCACATCAAAGATTTATCTGTAGGGAATTTGCCGACAAATAAAAATGATAGCGAGGATACTACTATGCCAATTATTGAAGAATCAAATAACGAAAAATCTAATAGAGATTTAATGAACTCTTCTGTAGATGAGCCATTAAAAAAAACGTCTTTGAAAAGAATGTCTTCTGAGGATGAGGACAACAGAACTCTTGATTATGGGCACGTATTAAAATCCAGAGCGCGTCCTACTTTAAGATCAAAGTGCGTGTTATGTGTGGTATGTTTTCACTTTAAATACTATCGCACAATATATATATGTTATTTAATGATGTTTGATTATAGGAAGATAATCCCATAAATCTAAAAGTTATACAACATCAGCTCACGAAACTCGGATATCAATCGCTGTCAGCAACAAATGGACAAGAGGCCGTAAATTTAGTGACCGAATTTTCTAACCGTCTAAATAACAAGTGCACACTCATATCTTCATCAAATTTACCTTCCGATAGCTACGAAAATATTTCTTTAATTCTAATGGATTGTGCAATGGTAAATTCATGATTTGATGTTTTTGATCGTTTTCATATCATGTACATAATTTAATGCCTCGCTTTACACCTTTTGTGTATTGCAGCCAGTAATGTCGGGTTATGATGCTTCGAAAGCCATAAGAGCAATGGAATCACCGATATCACAAATACCAATTATTGCGTTAACGGCATCAGCTATTCAAGGTTCAAGAGATAAATGCCTCGAGTCAGGGATGAACGATTTCCTCACAAAACCGTTAAAAATATTGCAACTTAAAGAAATGCTAAATAAATGGTTAGGAAGTTATGATTGATGCTAAATTTCTTTATACGAGGTTTAATTATATAACATTTCGGAATTTTTTAGTCTTCTAAGCATTATAATTAATCATTCCCTTTATTTCTATTATAATTAAGTGTTATTCATTCGAACCTTGATGGTTTAATAATTGGTTAAGTTTTATTCGTTTTTTTTGTAAGAATTCAATTTATTAAAGGAATTGTAAGAACTTAAGATTATTTATCGAATAATTTTTTTATTAAAAAACTATCAAATGATATTCGGCTTTTGAGTTATGCAAGTCGAGCTAGGATAACATATTTACTTTCTATTTATTTTCGTCCAAGAATTTGCGATAAGATCTGTCTTGCTTTTGTTGCATTTAATGTGATTAATGTGGAGAAAAGAATTAAAGATATTTGTTGCTGTTTGAACAAGGCCATATCATCCATGTATGTAAATATAGTTTGGTGGTTGAAGAATTCTTAGTAATCTACTTATCATGAAATCATAAAAGATGGTCCAGAGAAAAGTCTCTCATTGAT
>CAJVPT010006429.1:0-11039 GCA_910592055.1 Acaulospora colombiana
TCAAATGTACTACTGAAAACTCAATAAAGCATTTGTCCGTCAGTTGGACTATTTAAAAAAAAAAAAAAAAAAAAAAAATATGTGACTTTGAATTGTAATATAATATAACGAATAATAGCATAATATTGTATACAGCCCCGAATTGTATTAAAACAGTACGAATAATTTTATTTAAATATTTCTTTAATTTAATATTTCTTTCTGATACCTAAAATGTCTGAACAAAAAAAATCAACTGGACATATTTTTACAGAGAACAGTCATTTTCACCTTCGTAACCTTCCTTGCCATCACAAACTTCCTTTGTATCAACTGCATCAGAAGTGGCAACAGTTCATTCAGTAACACCTAGTGCCAAATTTTCAATCCCTAATATGGCTGCCAAATTGCTAAGAAGAAGGCCATTTATTGTATTGCCTGAAATATTGGCATCTGAAGTTGCACAAATATCAATACCAGAAGTTGAATTGCTACCCGAAACTCGAACCAGAGAGGATATTGAAAAAGTTAGAATTAAATTATTGCCAAATTATTAAAATTTACCTTTATTAACCAACTGATTTATTTAGAAAATTAAGAATTGTGAGTGTGGATTGAAAGAGAAAATGCCAAATTTGTAAAATAATTAGACCTAATAGAATATATTAACAACAAGTTTTCCGAAGAATCAGAACACAAAAAAATAAAATAGAAAATTTAAAAAAGGAAATTGATCAGCTCAAATCTGTGGAACCTGAACTTGATCCTATAGTTGTTGTAAAATCTAGAGTAGCCGATATATCAGAATCCAAAAGTTTGTCGAATTTAGAAAAGTGCTGAAGAATTCAACCTAGGAGAAGTAGTAAAGAGGCAAAACTGATAAAACTGGTTACCGAAGATGAGCTGAAACCAAAAAAAGTGAGAGCAAAAATGAAGGCCTTAATGAAAACCATTCCTAACGAATATAAACTGAGGGTAGGCAAAGTTTTTTCAAGTGATGTGAATAAAAAAATATTATAAAAGTTGATACCCAAATTAATAAAATCCATGGCCCTATGTTTTAATCCCTCATGAAAGAAAATAAATGAATGATTAGGTGTTTTACATTGCCATTAGAGAGGAAGATATCGGAAGGCAGAAACTGGAAAACTGGAAGTAAACAATTGTTGCTTACATGCAAATAGTCAGTTAAATGAAGTAAGATTAATAATATTCTGCATTTATACTACTTTTAAGTATTAATTTTTAATGAATAATTAAGAAAAGAGCACGAAGAATTAAAAGCGCACAGTCACTTGTTGAATGAAAGTCAAAGAAAGTTGTCAAATATCAGAATGAATTAACTGATGTAGTTAAAGAAACAAAGGCGCATTCATCTGAAAAATATAATACTGATCTGGGAAATCCCACTAAAAGAAGAATAAATGTACAGTATATGATTACAGTTGGCATTCTGAAGAGGTATTTTTTGACAAAATATTTTATGCAAATAATTACAATATTAATCATAATTATTTATAGTTAAAGGATTTGTTAAAATATTTGGATAAACATTCGAAATCAATTCAAGCATTCTAGCTGACTTGTAAATGATATTGTGATGATTCATATTACTATAATGTGACTCCACCAGAAGGCTTGCCAAATTGAGCATATAGTTTGGAAGAAATTTCAGAATATAAACAAGAAAAAGAAACAGGAAAAGGTAAAAAATCAGCAGATAAATCCAAAAGATGAAAAATTACTGAATATGAAGAATCATTAATGTATTCAGAGAGTGAGAAACAAACTGGAAAAAGTGCACGAATAGGTAAAATTCAGGGGATAGTTAGGTTAGAAGAAAAAAAGCGAAAATTTTCAGAAAACATTTGACAAGGTAAAACCAATTAGGGCTAGTTTTAAAAGAGTTAAGCCATGATCTTTAAAAGAAAAAGAAAAGCAAGTGGAAAAGGAGGAAGAGGAAAATGATGAATAATTTAGTCAATTGATTTTGTAATTTTTCAATAAATTTCGTGAAATTTGAATTTTTTTGCTGAATTTTTTGCTGCAATAATTTTTTGCTACAGTATCAATTTTTTGTGAAATTTTGCCACAGTAGCCGAATTTTTTTGTCACAATATCAAATTTTTTGCGAATTTTTTGTCACAGTATCAATTTTTTTGTTGAATTTTTTGTCACAGTATGCAAAAATTTTTTTGCTACAGTATGCAAAATTTTTTTATTGCCAGATTTTGTGCTGAATTTTTTCTAAATTCGTCAATAATTTACAGTCGAATAACACAATTTTGACTAGTGAAACATAATAATAGAAAAGGAACAGGAAGAAATAGAAGATATATAAAAAAGAGTAGTTAGAATCGAAACACACAATGTTAGAAACATTATAGATAAGATGAATTAAAGAAGTTTGATTGAAAAAATTACAGAAAAAGGGATAGATATAATGGGTTTATATAAAACAAAACTTATCCAAGCTAATACCAAATGGGCTTTTGACAAACAAAAAGTCTATAAACACTTCCATAGTATCAATCCTGATATACCCTTTGAAGCAGGAGTTAGTCTCCTTATCAGAAGAGACCTAGAGAAAAAGATGGCATCAATTAAAGAAGAAAATGGATATATTATAACTGCCAACTTACTGATGAAAAAGAAAAAGATCTGAATTATACAAGACTATATTCCATCAGATAAGCAAAGATGCAAAAAAGTGCAGGAGAAAATAATTAGCCTTAGCAAAAAAAAATATAGAAAGGCTTTTATACAATTATAATGTGAGACTTTAATACTGCTTACAATCTATTGAAAGATAGAATCTCATTTTCCAAAGCAAAATTCAAATCCTCTTGGCATTCTGAAATCCCACTGTTTGATTTTCTTTATGAGTGGGGGTTTATAGATATACAAGCCATATGGAAAGGAAAAAACAAGACTTCCACAAGATGGGACGCAACAGGCAGTAGTAAAATTGACTATATCTGGATATCACAAAGCTTATCAAAATATTCAATACTATTATTTGATAATGAAGAGATAAAAATAGTCACAGGAAGCAACCACATCATGATTTCTATAACTTTACATGATGATAAACTCTTTACATGAAATAACACCATAAAGTCTTCTAAATAACAATTAAGAAGAATAGATATTAAGGGAACATTTTCAGAACAATGGCAGACCATTCATGAAAACTTAGATGACAAGTTCAAAACAACATTGAAATCCCTACTTAAAGAAGAATCCAATAAAAACGAAAGAGAAAATCAAGCAAACAAGATCTGAAAAACCTTCGAAGAACAAATCTGCAAAGTAGCCTTCAACAAGCTTGCAATCAAGAAACCAATTATACATAAAGAAAAACCAGAATATAGACATAGTTTAGAGTTCATTTTATACAGAAAAGCCCTACAATTGAAAAAGCTCTTCAAGAAGGTTGAAGCATCAAAGAAATAGTCAAACAACAAACCCTTAGCTTGGCAATAAATAAACATAATACAACATATAGCCCTAATTATCAGATCGAAAACCATTATATTCAACATAGCATCTTCAACATACCCTGGTTATTATTGAAAAAGAATATTTAGGATGCAATAGAGTGATTGAAATTTATCTGTCAAAAGATTGAAGTCAAGAAAACAAGAGATGCAATCAAGGTTACCTTGGAACAGCGATGTGATGATCTAAAATTCAATCAGAAAAAAATGTTAAGTTCCCTAACAAACAGAACAAAAAGCAAAATTGTGCTGGACAGAGTTAAGGTTACACAGAATAGTATAGAATATGTAACAACCAAAACAGGTGAAATAGAAAAAGAACTAAGGCGATACCATCTAGAAGCATTTAAAAAAAGAGATGCCAACTTCAATAGCCTTACAAAAGACTGGAAAGAGAAGTATAGACCCAAGGATTATATTAAGGAACTATAGTATAAAAATCTCCTCGAGCCAATCTCACAAGAGGAATTAGGTGAAATACTTCAAATACTTCCAAACAACAAGGCATCAGAACATTTACAAATTAACTATGAAATGCTTAAGAATCTGAGTCAGAATGAAAAGAAAATCCTGAGAAGAATGTTAAATAACTTCTTGAGATGGAAGTAACCCCACTTGTTGGAAACAGAGCCATATATACCCATAGCCAAATCAAAACCATGGAAATGTGAGCTAATAAACACAAGACCAATAGTTCTGTTAGAAGTCACAAGAAAGTGCTTCACAAAAATCCTTACTAATAGAATGGAAAATATCTGTAAAGCTAATAACATTCTCAAAGGTCCCAACTTTGCGGGTCTCCCTGGAGAAGGTACATCAGAATCAATTCAAATCCTCAACAATATCTGTAAAGATGCAAAAGAAAATAAAAAGAAATTGTGGATACTTTTTAAAGATACCACTAAAACCTATGACACAAAAAGTCTGGATATACTAGTCAAAGCAATAAAAAGAATCAAAATATCAAAGGATTTTATCAAGATTCTACTAAGCCTATTTCAAGACAGAGAATTTCAAGTCATCTTTGAAAATGACCTCATAGAACCCATAAAAGCAAGGGATGACATCGATCAAGGAGAAACCATCTCATCACTGCTATAGTGAATATTCTATGATCCTTTACTTTGCAAGATCCAGAATGACAAAGAAAAGGGATACAAAATATTAGTCACTTGGAATCCAGATCTCAAAGGACAGATCACAAGAAGGCTAGAATCAAGACATGCAACTATAGCCTTTATAAATGATACAATATGGATAGCAAGATCCAAAAAGGATATAAAAGAAATCCTTGAAACTGCGAGAGTCTTCTACAAAGTCAATGATTTCCAAATCAATAGTAATAAATCAGTCCTAATTACTATTAACAATCCTAATTGCTATCCAGAAGAGGTTTAATCTGGAATAGAAAAAGAAGTGATAAAGGAGTTCAGCAGGGCAGAACATATAAGATTTCTAGGAATCTGGACCGACAATCAAAAAACTACAGTTGAACTCAAAGAGAGGATACAAAAAGAGATAAACATAGTGATCAGAGCTCTTAAAAACAAGAAATTAACAGACAAACAAATCCTATATATTCTAAATAGGGTATTAATTCTAAGGATAGAATTCAGGATGCAATATAGTATACTATCCTAAAAAATATGTAACACTCTAATGACAGCATATAGAAAGCTCTTCAAAAACAAGAGTACTCTATATAGATCTATACCTAATAGTATAATATATTACCCAAAGATTCACAACCTGAAAAGCATCTGAATGCTTTAGTAAGAAAGTCAAATAACAGGATTATGTAATAGACTAAATGATCCTGGTCCTGCAGGAATCACAACAGTTATCGGACTCAAATAAGCATAGATAAAGAATTGGGAATCATTTAAACTACTAACATGCAACTTCTTGAATTATCTACTAGATAAAGGAAACTTCACACTCCAAATAATGAAGTTGGCTAAAGACATAAAAATAATCTTTCACAGTTGGAAATAGCAAGAAATCTTTGAATAGAGCAAAGGAAATAGTTTAATTAATAAGCACATTATATTAGAAGAATTTAGAAAAGCCATACCATTACTAAGAAACAATAAACTATTGTACATAGACCAGCTAATCAATCAAACTACAAAAGAAATTAAGAATTGGCAAATGCTCCAACTACTTCAGAACACTAGTAAAAGTCCTATTCCTAAATGGTTTCAAGCTTTAATCAAAACTCTTCCAAGGAATAAGATAGGTTAACTCATGAGTACGTGAAAAAGAGATTGGATAAAGTGGAAACTAGAATATGTTGCAATTAATCCAGACCGTGATAAATGACAAAAACTATGGATAATTACAAAGAAAGCTGGACATCACATAATCTGAGAAAACTATAACAGATAAAAGTAGGACACAAAGTCAACATCAAACACTTCAACTACTGTAGTAATGATAATACCCAAACAATAATATTAACAAGGTACTCAGAATGTCCAGAGGATACAAGACAAGAAGAGAGATGTATATTAGAGAAAGATATGAAAGATATATATGAAGTTTCGTATCTCAATACAAGAAAATCAACCAGAAAAGCTCAAAAACTAACAATTCCTTGCTCCAAGGCATTACTAAAAGGAATAATGGAAAAGATTACCAACATGGATCCAAACCCTCAAACCTTAGCTTCAACCAATATAGTAAATCAGGTAGTTATCGAAAGATGGGAAGAGGTCATCATTAGAGACAATATTATAAAAGGAATATATCAGAACCATCTAATAGAAATACTTCAACGCAACCTGGAATCCAATGTTAAAAAACTAATCTTCTACTCTGATAGATTATTTATTAATCACGGAAAAGAAGAAATAAAGATGGAAATAGCATGAATTTAGATAGGAGATATGGGTAGAGAAAGTAGATTTCAGACAGGAGTAGACAATTGGCTCTCCTCAACACATATAGAACTTGTAGCAATTGTCACAATACTTCTGGTGATTCTAATGGATAGTGATGTGAAAATCTATACAGATAGTCAGGCCTGTATTTTCAAGTGGAAAACAATAGAAAGAGAAGATCCAAAGCAAATTTACAAAAGATGGTTAAAGGATAAAAACTAGTTTCTGTGGATACGAATGTTAAAATTGGTAAAGAAAAAGACCATAAACCTGCAACTTGGCAAGGTTAAAGCACATTCCAATGATCTTCACAATGAAGAAGCAGGTATCCTAGTCAAAGAAGCTCTAAAACTTTTAGCAATAGAATGGAAAGAGTTGACCTCATACAAGATCATCACAGAAATTAGATGGCAAGAAAAGACACTAGACAATCCAATAAGACAGTTTGTCAAAAAAGTAAACAGTAAAACAACTGCCTTCCAGTAGATACAACAAAACAGAACCCAAAAAAATAGATTTATAAAATTATAGAACAGCAAGATCATACTTGGGATCTCATATGGGAAAAAATGAAAGAAGGACACACCTGAAACACTTCCTTTAAACAATCATAGCAAAAAAGTTTTCTTATAAAACTACTGAATAACAAGCTATCAACTCTGAACAAGCTGGCAACTAGAAGGCCCGACCTCTACAAACAAGTGAAGCGTATTGCATAAAGCTAGCAAAGTGAAACTTTCAAATATTTACTAGAGTGTTCAAAATATAAAAAACAATTATAGGAAGCATGGAATAAAGGACAAGATGGGATCTATAGAGACTTCAAAGAACTCTTACAAGAGAGGAAAAAAGAGGCAGAAGAAAAATATGCAAAGTTGATTATCCATAATAAAGAAGAAATGGCCAAATTGGATAAATGGATCTCTAAACTAATAGAATAAATCTCAAAACCCAGTCAGGACACTCTAAGCTTTTGCACAGGGCTAGTAAGGAGGAACCTAATCCTAGAAATGGCAGATCTGAAATATCATGGGAAAAAAATTGATAATAAGGCAAGAAAATGGATGTCAAAGATACAGAGAAGAGTGTACAACCAAATAAGGAAAAAAATTTGGAACAAAGATATGAGAATTGAATAGGAATATTCATCAAAAATCTGCAGAGTAGAAAAAATCAATCAACCCTTAGGCACACACAGCTTAAAACCACTAGTTTCCAAAAGTAAAGATCCTCTACCAGAAGAAGAAACTTAAGAAAATGAAAGTCTGAAAGAAATTCTACTCAAAGGTGTTACTTATGGAATGAAGTAGTTGGGTTTTAAGCTTGATTAGAACAATGAATAGTGATCTGTAGTAGTGATCTATGGGCAATAATGTTAAGGATTGGAAGGGTATTCACCTGAACCATTAATGGAGCGATAAATTACTCCTGAAGTTGCACCTAGAGTTTTGGTATATTAAGACAAAATAGTGATAAGTGAGTTAGATAAAGTCTTAGATTTAGCAAATCATTTAAAATATACAGTATATAAATGTTTAATAAAGTATACGTATCTAACCTGACCTAGAGTTTAAAAAAAAAAATACTAGCTTAATTTTGCATCAGTTTAGAAGCTTTATTATAATCAAAATATGTTTTAGAAACAATTAGAATAAGTAATTACCCATACTGTCTAAGGATTTATAGATCAATAAATAGTACAATAGACATATACTTACTGTATGTCTTACTTAACTAGGATAGAATAACTATATGACTGTCTAGTATAGGATTGTCTCTTAATTCTAACTAAACTAGAGAATCTGAGGAATCTATATATTCAATCTAATGAAGTAATTCTAACTATTTTAAATTTATATATCACTAAAGCAGTACTTCCTAAAACCATAGCCCACTAAATAACTTGTTGCTATTCTTATTAAAGAAATTAACATGTCAAGAATTCACCTAAGATACCCAATACTACCAATATTGAAGAATCTTATATAGAACCTTATATGACTCTGTTAATGTTTAAAGTTTTTCTTTTTAGAAGCTTGTCTTATGTCTTGACCTGTCTTATTACTTGATTGAAGCTTGGTTTTGTGTCAAGAACATTATACTACTTGGTTTTATATCTTATTTGGAGCTTGTCTTATACCTTTTTATACTGGTAGATTCTTGTCTTATTATGGGTATACCTGATTATTTCTATGTGTGATCAAGTCCTTTTTCTTAGGAAGAGAAATAATAGTTCGTGTTTAGAATGTTGTACTACTTATTTTAAGTCACATTTGAAATCTTATATTGTATCTTATCTTGTTATGGCTGTAATAAGTAGATAGAGATCCTTATTTACTTTCTATTTGGATACTTGGAAACCAGTTATATGTTAAGGACTTGTGTTACTCATGCTAGCCTTATATAGAATCTTGTATTAATTTTTATTGTTCTTATTATAGGCATAATAAACAAACATGTTCCTTTTTATGGCCTTATTGGAGTACTTGATCATTATCATGGGGAAGATGTAATCTTCATATCACATATAACTTAATTTTTCACTTGGCCCTTATATGATATTGAACTCTGGACCTTATGATTGTGACCTAGGAGCATTACTATTATGCTATAGATCCATAGGTCTATTTTAGCTTTTCTATATATTTTAAAGTTTTTTTATTAAAAAATAGTTAATTTGCAATTGAGTTAATGATCATATTGAAGTTTTTTATAATTATAATTTTGAAGTATTTTTTTTTGCTTATCTAAAATCTTGTTTTAAAGTAGTTGTTGTAGCTATCTACTTTTACTTTTTTCTTATAGTAGATATATTTAACAAATATAAAGCTTACATTTTGTTAATAAAAATTGATTCCTATAATATAGTATTCTATTTTTTCAATAAATTCTAGCTTATTTTTGATATTTTATTGATTATAAATTCTACTTTAGATCCTTTGGGCATCTAATTATTATGACTATAAAAAATTTGTATATTTGTTATAAACTAAAAATAAAATTTGTTATTTTTTCTATTAATTAGATTTTACTAATACCTAGAATATTAATATCAAGTTTTTTTATAAGTTTGTATAATCTTTATTGATCTAAGCTAGTATTAATATCTCTAATATTATATGTATCTATAGTATACTTATAATATAATATATATTCATTTTCTAATTTATTGATAGTATTCTTTTTTATTTATATATTATATATAGTATTAAGGAGAATTGTATTGATATCTTTACAATTGTAAAAATTGAATATTATAATTCTTGAAAAAGTATTAATTTAATGGTTATCAGGTTTATATTGAATGAGTATTGCTTTGAAAGTATCTACTTTGATATGAATAAACTATCTGTTGTTTAAGTTTTTAGATTGATTTAAAATAAATTATAAATTAATTATTTTTTGGAAATAATAGTAATTATAGATATAAATACTCAATAATTCTTTATATTTTTGAAGAACAACTTTGATTTTTTAATAGATATAGCTGCAGTCTAGATCAATTTATATTCTTGATACAATAGTTAAAATAGTTAATAAATATAATCAAAAAAAAAGAAATATGGATTATTCAATTTATTTTTAATATTTTTACTATACAAAACATATCTAATCAAACACTAAAACTAATGAAATACTTGATACTAAATTATATTTTAACAAAAATTCTGAATATAAATTCAATTATATTATACTTATAGATTCAAGGTTAAATAAAAGAAGAAGGTCTCTTGACATCCTTCTTAAAAGAAAAATTTAAGTAAATTCTTGAATAAAGTGCTTCTACAAATTATTCTTTTTCTTTTTATACTTTTAAAACTCTTCAAGTTAAGCTTATAATTTTAATAATGAAAATTTATTTTTTAAAAAAAATATTATTCCAAATAAAGATATGAAAGTTTAATCAATAATTATAATTGAAATTCTAAACAATACTGAAGTCAAAATAGAAAATTAAAAATTTAACAATAAATTAAAAATAAAAAATATTCAAAAAAGAGTTAAAGAAAAAAATATATTTAAAAAAATCTTCTATAATATAAGAAATAGATCTAGAGTATCTAATTTAAATTTATTTTATATTATAAAAAAAAAAACCATGAAATAAAATTTTATATCTTCATAATATTAAAAGATACAAAAAAAAATAAATGGCTTATTTCTAAGATATCCTAAGTTTATTTAAAGATATATAACTATTTAAAAAAGACATCCTTATTAATAATATATAAATAATCTTCAAATTTGACAAAATAGATAATATCCTATAATATAAAGAGAAATTCAATAAAAAAGAAAGAGAAAACTTTATTTAAATTCCTATACAAGTAGAAAAATAAAAAAATCCATACTCAATATTAGAAAAGAAGTTTTTGTATAAAGTAGATAAGAGAAACAAGATCATGAATATTTCACTTAATCTTTTCAGTTTAATTCTATTTATTTATTGAATTTGTTATTATTCTTTTTTTTTTTTTTTTTAACCTGCAATCATGATACAATGGCGTGTCTTTATTGAGATATTGAGAAATACCTAAATATTTTACAGACTTTCACAAAGCAACTAACTCATTGTTGTACATTATTAGTTAAAGGACTACACTACCTAAAAAATATGAAGAGTCCACTAAGCTAGTTTGAACTAAACAAAACTAAGTCTAAACTAGGTACTCTAAGT
>CAJVPT010006430.1:0-11038 GCA_910592055.1 Acaulospora colombiana
CTGTATGTCAAGGAAGGACCATTCATCTAAAAAGTTGAATAGCGGTATTTCTGGATGCCAAGATGGTTTAAATTTAGTTCTAGATGTTGATACCCTGTCTTTTGTAGAATTGTATGTAGCATTAAAGTCTCCCATTACTATTATATGAAAGCCTTGTCTGTTCTTTTCTTTGATGAAGCTTTGCATTTTCTTCTGTACCTTTATGTTTCGTCATTTGTCTAAAGGAATATAGATCTGGATGATACATATCTTGTTTCATTTCATGAGCATATTAACTGCTATTATATATTCTTCTGCCTCTTTTACTGAAGCTATTTTTCTTTCCAGTTCTTTTCTTATCAAGAGACTAACTCCTGTACCATATGGAATGTCTTTATTGATACTATGAAAATGCTTGAAGGTTGTTTGCTTCTGGAAGGCCCATTTTGCCTTTGCATTGGTTAGTTTTATTTCGCATAGCCCTATTATTCCAATACCTTGTTCCTACATTTCTTCTATAAGAATATACTGGTTTGTACTATTAGTAATGCCTCTAATATTGTATGTCCATATTCTAATTACCCTTTTCTGTATATCTTCCTCTTTTGTTTCTTCAACTTGTTAATCCTCTCCTTTTCTCTCTAGAAATTTATCTTTTTCTATTTGCAGGAAATTATCAAGATCTTGATCACTCTGCTGTCCCCTATTATTATTCTTCTCTATTTGTTATGCTTTACCCTTGTTTTGTATTTTTGACTTGAGAATAATGGGCTGACATTCCCTTTCTTTCTGTGATTGGATTGGTGTACCCTTTAGGAGCAGTTGGTCCTCCTTTTGAGTGGACCTTTTTCTAGTTTGTTTAATCTTTTGCTAAGCTTCTCTAATATTTTGCTTAACTGAGTTACCTCTGATTCTTGCTTTACAGTTGGTCTTCGGTCTCTTGTTTCCTATCTTGTTGTTTGCCTTTGATACCGCCTAGTATTTGATGCTTCATCATCTGTTTCTGAGAAATATGATGGGGGACTTGGTTTGCTTCCTAATATCTCCGCCTCCCTAGTGGCTCCCTATTGCTACTAGTTACTGGTAATATAGACCTTATTGTGCTTCTCTTATTTTCTGATTGATTGTTGTTTCTTCTGAGTCTTGTTATTAGTATAGCTTCTTTTTCAGTTTCTATAATATCTTTATTATTTGTTTCATCTTCACTTGCTCTATCTTGGTTTTTAGGGTCTTGTTCTCTTGTTTCTTTAATTATTATATATGCATTGCTTGACCTAGCTGGATCAGCCAATGCCTTGTGATAATAATAATTTTTTGCATTCTATCCTAGCCCTTGATTGTCAATCTTTATTTGATGTTGAAATATCTCTCTTAGTTCTTTTCATTCTCTAAGTACACTATTGCATAGTTTTCTGATACCAAGGTGATTTTGTTTTTCGGTATGTAAAAGGCCTTAGCCTTTGTATGGTTTAGGGCTTCTTTTATGGATTTGTAGATAATTCATCAACTCGATATAGTCTTAAGAAGTATCTTTTTCTCTCTTTATGAATCTGAGTAATTTCTTGATCATTTTGTTCCTTGTGGACTATCACAGACTATACTTGATTTGATTTTATCTTGATCACCCATTTCTTTTTCAAGTTGATGTATTCTCAGTGAAAATAAAGGTAAACTCTGAACCATTTTTGAAGGAAAGATGTTCTATATTCATGAATATTAATAATCTCTTCAAATTCTTCCATTGTTTGTCTGATCACACGTTTGCTAAGCTTGTGATCTGTATCTACCAATGTGATATATTTTGACCTATTTTTATCTGATAGAAAGTTTTCAGATTTGAAGAACTTTTTGTTCTGAGCATATTTTTGAAAGGCCGGTCATGTGCTCATCTCTTTGTCCATTCTTCTAAATGAGAAATTCTCAACTTCTTTTTTGTTAATGACCTCCAGACATCTTGCTGCATTTTCTTCTTTATTAAAACCAAATGTTATCCAATGGTTGCTATTGATAAATTCTGTTTTGAAGGGATTCATTCGCTTAGGTATTTTTAGAGCTTCTTTGAGATACGTAATTCTCTCTTCTCTATTTTCTCCTGGCAACATGATTTGAAGTACTCACATCTTGATTGATCCCTATTGTTTTACGAAGAATGGATTTACTGTTGTTCCTTGAATCCTGTTTCTTATATTATAAGACATGCTATCTGTAATACAGCTTCCCTGCACTGTTTCTTTTAACACTTCTGTTTCTATTTGTTCTATCTGTTCCACCACTTCTCTATTCTCCATTATGACTTCCTTAACGGAGTGTGTTTCTTCGAGTTCTGTGGAAGTTGATTGAACTTCCACTGGAGTTCTTTCCATTATAGAAACTTCAACTTGGTTAGTACTTGGTACCTACATTACTGGCTTGCTTGTCAACATATTGTACACCTTTTCTTCTAGCATAGGTGCTTTCAAATCTTCCTTTTTATCTTGCTCCTTTTCCCAGAGAGAGAGAATATATTGTCGCACCATACATTCTTTCACCATCACCAAAGGGTTTATCCTTAATAGATTGGCAATAATATTATCTAATATCGAAGAAACCTATATTGATTCAGCAGGAATGTGAGGTTGAATAGTTGTTGTTGGTTTCAATTCATGTTATATCATTCTTGTTTCCCAGAGTGCTTGTTGAAGATCTTGATAAGATACTATCTTTTCTAGTACTTTCAATAGGTTCTTTTCTCTTTCTCTAGGATTTTGATTATTGTTTGTTCTTTCGTTGACATGTTGACATGTGATATGAAGAATTTAACACATATTGTTATTGTATAGGTGTCTTTTTAACTACGTAATTGGATAAATATTGTTATGTATTATTTTTCTATTTGGCATATATAACAATAAGTTGTTATATTGATATTAGGCAGTCTATGACACATGGCTTCTATGTGTTTACTCATCCAGTATTTGTTTATTGACACATAACTGGTTATGATCAACTGTTGATCTTGCTTTAGATAACACATACTGTTGATTTCACATATTCTAGTTTGTTGATCTGTCACATCCTCTTGTTTTGTTATAGATTGATCGACTTGTTTTGATACATGTCAATCAGGTAGAGAGTTACTGTGTTCGTGTTTGCGTGACATGAGATAGTTGATTTGGAGTTGTTGTGTTGTTGTAATCTTTTAGCTGTTCGACCAAAGAGACTTGGACATTCTCCTGGATTTCAGTTAGCTTTGAGGTTGTGCTAATTTATCGATATAATCTATTGCTTCTGAGACTTCTCTTAGTGCCTAGAAAGGTGTTAACCTGCACTGGCCTGGCTAAGAGCTTTGTGGAGTTGAGGTTGGGTCTCAAGAAGCCTACTGTGAATCAGCTTATTCTTGCTTTTTCTTCTTCCTAAAAGCAAAAGTGACCTAGAAATATCTGTCTTTCAAGCTAAGTGAAACTCTTTTCTTATTTATTATAATATAGATTTTGTTACCTAGGAATGAATGGTTATGTCCTTTGAGGCTTGTTTTTGTGTAGAAGAGTTTTTGTGATTTTTTCAAGAAAATTACCAAAAAAGGAAATTTTTAAAAAAATATGAATCAGCAGAAAGAGTTTTTTTTATTTCACAAGAAATTTTTTAATAAAGTTTTAACACTATCCTTAAATTAATTTAATGTTTTATTTTAAGAGATACTCACAAACTTCTTCTCTTGTTTATATTTATTTTCAAACAAAAACTTGATTTCCTGTGATCTAAAAAAGTTAAGAAACACCTTTTCTACCTACAATAATAAAGTTTTAAAAGGAAAAAAAATTAATAATATAGTTTTTTTTTTTTTTTTTAAACACATGGTCAGGTTAACACTATGTGTTTATTAATCAATATGAAAACTGATAGAGATACATAGAACAATTGCATCATGGCTAAACTAAAAACTTGTACTAATATACTTATCAATGACTTTCAATTCTCAAATAAGCTACAACCTCTAAGTGCAACCTTAAAGACAATATTTTGCTCTAAAATAAGTTTTGGGTGAAGACCCTTCTAACTTACCCATCATTGTCAGCAGGTTGTCACTATTTATTATCCTCCAAGGAACTGATTTTGAGAAACCACAAAAGGGAAAAGGAAAAAGAAAAGAAAAGGGAATATTTAAAAATACACAATTGTGCTACATAAAAATGAAAAAATAAAAAGAAAAAATAAAAGTGCACCATGTCCTTCAAAGGACCTCTGCTAGAAACCTCTTCTCATTAGGAATCAACCTTTCTGGGATATCCTTCTTTTTTCTGACCATCTAAGGAACTTATCTATCTATACTTTTGATTATTTTCTTGTGACCATCTGAGGTACTTATCATCTACTTGGATCTAGTGTCTTGTTCAATACTTCCTTTCTTTTAATCTTGATTTTATATCTACTCATGTAGAACTGAATGACTAATGGTGAACTCTAGGTTCTTATGTGACTTTTCAGTCTTGTTGTGTAACTCCCGATATCTTCCAGCAACCATGCCTAGTTAAAGGAATTTTACTGATGTATATCTTCCATTATCCAAAAAATCAGATTTCCCAATAATCTTTTTGCCTTGTAATGATAGGAGGATCTTGGATAGTATGAGGATCCTTGTCAATTATAATATTATTACACAATGTCTGGAGAAATATATTCTCAATCCTAAAGAAGAGCAGTGTTTTATATTTCTCTGCTTTTTGATCTTACAGCCTGATCAGAATAAGGAAATAATCTCCTTCGTGTATTTTGTTTAACTGGGATGATAAGAAGTTGAAAGCCTTGACTTGAACAAATAATTACCTTTTCACCACCTAGGGAATTTAATGCTTATCCTAATGGCCTCATAATTTCTTTGCTTCAGCTAAACTTTATTTGGAGAAGTTTATATTCTTGATTTCTCTTTAAATCACCAATAACATCATCAGAACATGTGAGGCGACCAATAGGAACTTGTTTACATTCAGCTACTAACATGTTTCATGTTAACTAATCAGATGCCAGGTGATGTTGTACTATCAAAAATTCAGGGTCAAACTAAGGTAGGCAAAATTCCTCAAGAAAATCGTAAAAACTAGTAAGCATTTTAAGAGGATATAAGACAGTATGTGAGAAGGTGAAAAATAAACCTTCCCCTACCAACAGAATCTCTATTTCTTGTCACTTTTAGCTCTATGAAGTGACACTTTTTTTACTTCCTAGAACCTTCTTGCCTTTAATAGAGAAAGTATGTACTTGAGTCTTTTCAGGTCACTAGAGGCTCAAGGTTTTATTCAAAGAAGTTTATAAATAAGTAAGAAGGGGTAGAAGAGATAAATGAAGACAAGTTTTAAGTTGTTTTAATAAAGGTATAAAGACTTTATTAGCAAGGAAGTATAAATCTTCTTGCGAACATCTTTTTTGTGTATGGTCAGAGGATCAGCGGAAAGAGTTTTTATAGGTCATAGGAAAAAAAATTAATAATATAGTACTTGAAGCCTTTCATATTGAAGCATATCTATAGAGATTATCTGCAATAAGTTTCAAAGTATCTGTTCACTATTTCTTCCCTCTTATAGTTATCCAAAATTTTTTGATTTTTTGAGGAATTTTACCTACCTTAGTTTGACCCTGAATTTTAGGTGATACAATCTATTATAAAATATGATTGGTGGACATGAAACATGTTAGTAGTTGAATATAAACAAGTACTTACTGATTATTTTACATATTCCAATGACATCATTAGTGATAGAAAAAGTTGATTTATATTCCATTCCTGCCCTGTTTCTCCAATTGGATTAATATATAGATCAAGTACTATAAGGTCAATAAGATATAAGTAACAAGTTCTCAAATGATAAAAAAGTTACTATTTATTCAAGCTGAAATTTTTTTCCTTTATCATCCCAGTCAGGCAAAGTTCAAGACCAAGGTCTTCTTTTTATCCCAGTTAGGCAATAAGATCAAATAGTCTCTAGTCCATATTAAGCTCTAACCTTTTGGTTACAGTTAAGAACATATTTTCCTAAAAGTTGTTAATAGATATCATAATTGATGAGAATTCCCATCACTCTTGAGACCCTCTCGCCATTACAAAGCAAAAGAATTATTGGAGAATCTGATCTTTTGAGTAATAGAAGATGTATATCAGTAAAATTCCTTTAACTAGATGTGGCTGCTGAAAGATATCATACTGAAATAACATGACTCAGTTTCTATTGGATCACATAAGAACCTGGGATTCATAATAAGTCACCTTTTTATTATAGATAGATAAAAAATCACTGCTTAAAGAAGGTTAAAACAAAGTATGTCCTAAAAGCAAAGGCTTTTATTAGATGATAAGTATTTTCAAACAATATACAAAAAGAAAATCAAAATCAAGAATGGATAAGTTTCTCAGACAGTCAGAAAAAGAAAAAATATTCCAATCAGGTATTTTTTATTGAAAAAAAGTCTTAATAAACAGGTCTTTGGAGTAAGCTAAAGAATTTTATTTTCTTTTTTCTGTTCATCTTTTTATACATTCACTTGGACATTTTTAGATATACCCTTTTCCTTTTTTCAACCCATTCTTTTATAGTTTCCTGTATTTCAGTAGCTTGATATGACATATAACAGTGACAACTTGCTAGCAATGATGCAGTGGACAAGAAGAGCCTTTAGTCAAAGATACTGCAGAACAAAATATTGTTCCCAAGGTTGAACTTAAAGATTTTTATGCTTATAATGAGTTAATTAGATAGAATAAAAGTAGTTTAGCTATAGTATTTATCATGCTACTCAAATGAAAATATATTTATGTTTTTAATTAATTAATAAACTCACAATCTACACTAGTCAAAAAAAATTATTCAGCATATTGCCATTCATATAACATTTAGCAAAAAATTATTTGATATATTATCTCCCATATAATATTTAGCAAAAAATAAACAATTTAGCAAAAAAATGAGTTAAATAAATCAGCAATTACAAAAATCGGTATATTAACAATTTGTCAAAAAATTTATTAACAATTTATCAAATAATTTATTAACAATTTGATAATAATTTATTAACAATTCAGCAATAATTCATTAAAAGTTCATCACAAAATTATTTATTATTATTCAATAAAAATTTAGTATTACTTTATTAATAGTTTATTAAAAATTCATCAACTATTCATTAAAAATTTAGCAACTATTCATCAAATATTCATTAAAAATTCATTAACTATTTGTTAAAAAACTAGCAACTATTCATTAAATTATTTATTAAAGGTTCATTAACTATTTATTAAAAATTCAGCAACTATTCATTAACAATAAAGTAAAAAAATTGCATGAATTTTTTTAAATTAAGATTATATTTATAAAATATAAATAATACAAACTATAATATAATACATAATAATGTATATCAACTCTTTCTGTTGATCCTCTGATCACATATAAAAAAGATGTTCGCAAGAAGTTTTTATACTTTCTTGCTATAAAGTCTTAATACTTTCCTTAAAACAACTTGAAGTATGACTTTAAGAGTCACTTCTACCCTTTCCCTATTGTTTACAAACCTTTTCACTTAAAAACTTGACTTCTAATGACCAAGAAAAGTCAAGTAATACCTTTGATACCAATGGCAAGAAAGTTTCCAAAGGAAGAAGAACTGATTGTGAAGTATCTGAAGGCCTATTTAACCTTTGAAGCAAGAGATATATAGAGGTTTTTGATGACAAAAGGACTTATTTTTTCCCTTCCAGTCACTTGTGGACCTTTTAGAGCTATTACTTTCATGGTTTTCTGGAGAATTTTGCCTACCTTAGTTTGATTCTGAATTTTTAGTAGCACAAATCCTTACCAAAGATAATTGACTGACATGAAACATGTCAGTTTTTGGAATGTAAACAAGCTCCTATTAGTTACACTCATGTGTCTCGATACATCATTGATAATGTAGAAAAGAAAGTTCTAAAAAAAGTGTCCCCTCCAATCATATATGTTCAACTTTCAGGAAACAATTATGATACTGAAAGATGAGTGATGGGTACAAAAAGAAGATTCAACTTCCATCTCTCATTAAGTTCCTCAGATGGTAAAAAGATTTTCTTGGACAAAAGCTGAGGTCTTCAAGTTTCTATCCCAGTTAAGCAAAGTTCTTGAAAAGATTTCTTTATCCCGGTCAGGCAAACTCTTCTGTAATATGCACTGACCTTAACAGTGATAAGCAAATCTATACATTGGAAAAAGAATATGTTTCTCAAACATTCTTCTTGAAGTCACTTTCAGGAATGGCTAAGTTCCTCAAACATTATGAAGCTTAGAGAATATTCCAATCAGGCAAACCCCTTTCGAGAAAAAACTGTGAAATGAAATAAGAACCTTTTGGAGGACTTTGATTTGCATTTCTCCCTCTTTTTTTCCCAGTGTCAACTTTAGCAATTCATCATTTTACAGAATAATCTACAGTAACAAACTGTTGGCAATGACCCTGGTTGACTTAGAGACACTATTGCCAAGTTACTAGGAGAGTAAAATATTGTTTCCTAAATCTGACTTAGAGTATCTAGTTTAGATTTAGTTTTGTTTAGTCTGAACTAGCTTAGTGGACTCCTCATATCTTTTAAGTAGTGTAGTCCTTTAACTAATAATATACAATGACAAGTTAGTCACTTTGTAAAAGTCTGTAAAATATTTAGGTATTTTTCAATATCTCAATAAAGACATACCATTGCGATATTATTATGGGTTAAAAAAAAAAAATAATAATAATAATACATAATATATCATTTATATTGTTATAATTTAATTAATAGACCTGTAGGTCAATAGTGCAGTGGATGCACTCCTAGGTTACCATTCATGAGTTACTGGTTCAATCTCACCTAGGAACAGTTTCTACAATATATAGGTTATATTGTACAAGATGCATGCTCATTACTAAATGCATCCTTATACTCACAAATAACCTATAGATTTCTACCATCCAACTATGGTATAAAACTTAGATCATTCAAGTCTTGGCCAGTTTTCGTGCTAAGAAAATCTTCGATAAACCTGCCATCTGAAATATATATAGATCCAAGACAAGCCAGAAAAAAATGTCGATCAGTTCAAGCCTCTTAATGGAAATGGAAAGGGCATTCACCTCTTGTCAAAACTATACCCTATGGGAGATAAGGGAGACTTCAGTCATTTGTACCTGTCGAAATGTAATGAGCCATAACAACAATTAATGAGAAATCTCTATGATCATAAAACCAACAGCTATCAAAGAGGATAGCTATTATGGAGGCTGGTGGTTAGCATTAATGCCATGTTGGGCAACCTGCAGGGGCAGACCCTGGGAGAAAAAATTCAGAAACAATCATCAAGATAACCAATCCAATAGGAGAAGCAATCCATTACGAAGTAACCAAGAGAAACCCCTGTAAGGCCAACTTGCAAGAGTGGTTAAAAATGAGATAATGGAAGGCTATATGCCACCCAATTATGTGACACTATTGAATCGTCTGGATATCAAAAACATGACTGGAGATTTGTGCCATCTAAGTTTTGACTAACCTGCGGAGGACTCAAACATGGCAGGAATTATCTATGGAATCCACGATCATCAAGTGGTAAATAAGACCTCACTAAGAAACACATAACCCAACCTCTTGAATATTAACAATAAGAAGTCCATAGTGACCTTTCAGAATGCTATAGTTCTGGACAGAGCAGAGCAACTGATGAAAATGGTATAACTAATGTAGTAAAATTTGCGAACTTTGATTAGAATAGGTAGTTAAAATAAAATTATACGAATTGCTCATGTAATCAAAAAATGTACTATTAATTTCTCAAATAAAGATTTGTCCTATTAGTTAAACTAGTTAAAAAAAATAATAATAATAATTTAATTAATTATATAATATTAATAAATAATACCAAGACCTGTGGATCAATAGTGTAGTGGGTGCACTCCCAGGTCATCATCTGTGAGATACCAGTTCAATCCCACTCATGAATGGTCCTCACAATATAGGTCATATTGTATAAGATGCATGCTCAAAGTCACATGTAGTCTTGCATACAACGACCTATCAGAATCCGCTGCCCGATAATAGTGTCACAAAAATCAGGTCATACAGGTTACAGTCAGTTTTAGTGCCTAACTACAACAATAACATCAAGCCAATCAGAATATATGAAGACTGAAGAAAGAAACTGATTGATTTAGTTCGATGATCTAGATGCCGATATTTACCTCTTTTCAAAAAACTCACTTATGAAAGATCTAGGAGACTTCGGTCACTTGCATTAGTCAAAAAAGTAATGGGCCAGACATATACTGGGAGACATATGTTGTCGATCACCAACGGCTACCATAAAAGGACAACCTACCCAACCAAGGTTGAGTGACGTTGAATCAAGACTCGTGATGGGAAAATGCAAGGGTAGATCCTGAGAGAAGAAATTTGGAAACAATTACCAAGGTAACCAATCCAATGGGAGGAGCAATCCACTATGAAGTAATCAAGAGAAACCCCTGAAAAGATTATATTTGAAAAGTAGTTAAAAATGGTTAAATGGAAGATGAAAAATCGAATGTGATGTACCATTCAACCGCTGGAATCTCACATCAAATCATAGGTTTGGATAATTATTGGTAACTCTAGCAGTCTAAAATACAGTACAATGTTCGCACCAAAATATAAAAAAAAGTTTCAATACCTCCACAATGGTAACAATCCCAACCCCATGATAATAAAAATAACACAAGTCTGTGATAGATCTTTGTGAACATCACTGCTCAGGCAGAATAGGGCGAACTGATATAATGGTATCTTGCGGGTAAAATTAATTTGGATTTATAAGATATGAAGGTTAGATAGCACTAAAATTAGTTACATAAATTGCTCATGTAATCATATGTACTGTCCAATCTTAACTCTAATAAACTCTGTTAGTTACGACTTTAAAAATATATATATATATATATATATAATATCAAATAATATATAAATATGAATGAATTGCAGTAGTGATCTGCAGGCAATGATATTTATAGTTGGAAGGGTTTTCACCTGAATTGTAAATGGAGCGACAAATCA